>JAOQMS010009539.1:0-16760 GCA_027563885.1 Erythroxylum longipes
AAAAATGCCCTCAATTCATTCCTATGCATTTATTCTATAAACTATTATGCTTAATTTAACGAAAAAAAATTTCAGGGAACCAACAATCAATCCCTATGGGATTGATATCTGCTCTTTTTACTACAAGTCACGACCCCTTCACTTGTGATTTTTGAGCATAAAACAAGTAGATAGGTTTTACCATCAACAAGTTTTTGGCGCTATTGCCGGGGATTAATTGTTAAACATCGTGTCTAATTTAGATTACTTTGTTTTAAGAGTTTTTGATACTTTTCCTTGTATATTTGCAAGTGCATGAACACAAGGAGCACACGAAGGACGAAAGAAGTTATTGAAGATGAATTCCCTGACATTAAGAAGCACGAAAGAGAAATAAGAAGGGCAAAGCGTCTAAATTTTTCAAATCAAGATATCGCTGAAGGAGAGCAAGGAGGACCTGAGAGAACATTAATGGATTTCATGAGGCCAGGGTTTAGTCATCAAGAAGTGGTAAGATCGATAGTCCAAGCAAATAATTTTGAGATAAAGCTGCTGTTACTTAATATCCTGCAAAACAGTGTGCAATTCTATAGGTTATCCAAAGAGGATCCGAACGCCCATATTACAAATTTCTTGGATATTTGTGACACATTCATATTAAACGGAATGTTCGACGATGCGGTGAAGTTGAGATTATTTTCATTCAAGTTGAAGGATCAGGATAAAGTATGTTACAATCGTTGAATCTAGGTTAGATCACAACTTAGGAGCAGCTCGCCCAAGCATTCCTCACCAAGTATTTTTCGTTGACAAAGACAACGAGGATTATCAAGGAGATAACAAATTTCCACTAGAGCGATAGGGAATCTCTTTACGAATCTTGGAAGAGATTTAAAGAACATAAAAGAAGCTGTGCCCATTATAACCTCCCGAAGGAATTTCTGTTTCAAACATGATATAATGGAGTGAATTCGAGCACAAGGGGCACAATTGATGCAGTAGCTGGAGGTTCACTGATGAGGAAGACGGTAGAAGCAGCTCATGAGTTGTTGGAAGAGTGGGAAAGCAACAACTGCATGTGGTCGAGTGAGAGGAGTAAACAAGGACAGAAGGAGCTAAAAGGTATGATACCTATTGACTCAGTTACTACCTTGCAGGCTCTGATCACGGCTCTGACAAAGCAGCTAAACAACATGTAAGGAGCGTCCACGTTAGCAGTAAAGGCAATGCAAGCACAATATGAGTTGTGTAGGGAGAACAACCACAGCTTAGCGGAATGTTTCCTATTGGGAGCTAGTGGGACCAAATAGGTAATCTATTTAAACCAGCCGCAGCAACGTAATAACCCATTTTCAAACATATATAATCCGAGTTGGAGAAACCACCCGAACTTTTCTTGGAGTAACAATAATGCAGGTGGCCAACAAAGACCACAAGGACCACCAAGTTTTCAACAAGATTGAATCAGAATGTTGGAAAATAAGTTGGACAAGTTTATGTAGATGTTTGATTCCAAACTGGCAGTTTAAGCAGAGAGCCAGAAAAGAATGTGTGAAAGTCAAGAGGAAAATCAATAGAGGGTGGAGGCAAAATTGATCAGATCACGAAGAACCATGCCTCATCGATCTATAAATTGGAAGTTCAGCTACGTTAACTTGCTGATGCTTTATTTTCTCGAAGTGAAGGTCGCATACCGAGCAATAATAAGGTCATTCTAATGGAGCAATTCAAAGCTATTACACTTCAGAGTGGCAAGCAAATGGAAGAACGAAGTGTGCAAAAGGACAACCATGAAAAAGAGAAAAGTATGGAAATAGAAGAAGAAAACAAAGAGGGCAGGCCATATGTATTACCACCACCGTACAAGTCCAAACTCCTGTATCCACAAAGAGTGAAGCAACATCAGGTGGATACCCAAATTTTCAAATTTTCAGATAAATTGAAGAAGTTACAGATTAATTTGCCATTGGTGGAAGCTTTGGAGTGCACGCCCAAGTATGTGAAAATTTTGAAGGATATACTCATGCACAAGCGTACTTGGGAAGCCAATCAGACAGTTATATTGACGGAGAACTACAACTCTATTATTTCAAGTCAAATGCCTTCAAAATTGCAAGATCCAGGAAGCTTTACTAATCCATTTGTTGTCGAAGATTTTGAATTTTCCAAATGTTTATGAGATTTAGGTGCAAGTATTAACTTGGTGCCTTTGTCTATTTTCAGGAAACTGGGATTAGGAGACGTCAAACCAACTTTGATGCTGATTCAACTTACAGATCAATTAACAAAAAGGCCATTTGGAGTTGTGGAAGATGTATTGGTAAAAGTGGACAAATTTATAAATCCTGTTGATTTTGTTGTGTTAGATTTTGAAGCTGATAAGAATTGTCCAATGATTCTGGATAGACCTTTTATGAATACGGGTAGGGCATTAGTTTATTTTCATGAAGGGAAACTTGTGTTGAGAATTGGTGATGAACAGGTTGAATTTAACATGACAAAATCTCTGAAGAAACCGATGGACAAAAATGTGTGTATGAAAATTGATGTGGTAGATGAATTTGTGAAGGAGATTAATGAAGTCGATGAGCTGAATGAAGTCCACAGAGATGAAAGTGCAAAGGAAGAGGATGTATGTGAGGAAGTGGAGCTTGAAAGATTAGAAATGGAGATTGAAAGATTAGAGAGAGCTGGTGCACCTACACCACCTTCTACCATTAAACCTCTGGCTCTAGAGCTTAAATCATTACCTGCCTATTTGCGATATAACTTTTTAGGAAAGAACCACACCTTATCCATCATTATCTCCAATGAATTAAATTGTGAGAAAGAAGAGAAAGTGGTGGAGACTATTAGGAAAAGGATGAGAGCTGTAGGGTGGAAAATTTCTGATATTAGGGAGATTATCCCTAATATGGTGATGCATAGGATTACCTTAGAAAAAGGTTGTAGAATCGTGAGAGAAAGACAGCGAAGGTTAAATCCGAATAGGCAAGAAGTTGTAAAGAAGGAAGTGGTGAAACTTCTCGATGCAGGAATAATTTACCCCATTTCAGATAGTGAGTGGGTAAGCCCAGTACAGTGTGTGCCAAAGAAGGGTAGCATGACAGTGATAGAAAATGAAGAAGGGGAAAAGATTTTCACTAAGACTGTCATAGGGTGGCGAGTGTGCATTGACTATAGAAAGTTAAATTTAGCCACCGAGAAGCATCATTTCCCTTTAAATTTTGTGGACCAAATGATTGAGAGAGTGGCTGGTCATTCTTTTTATTGCTTCCTGGATGGATATTCAGGGTACAATCAAATATTTATATATCCGAAAGATCAAGAGAAGACCACTTTTACATGTCCATACGGAACTTTTGCATATTGAAGGATGCCTTTTGGTTTATGTAATGCACCTACTACATTTCAAAGGTGCATGATAGCCATATTCGCAGACATGAATGAAAACTTTATGGAGGTATTTATGGATGATTTTTTGTTTTTGGAGAGTCTTTTAATCATTGCCTGCTGAACTTAGATAAAGTGCTCCAAAGATGTGAGGATTCACATTTAGTTTTAAATTAGGAAAATGTCATTTCATGTTCCAAGAGAGAATCGTATTAGGCTATAAGATTTCATTTAAATGGATTGAAGTAGATCGAGCTAAGATAAAAGTAATTGAAAAGTTACCGCCTCCCTCCAACATCAAGGGTGTCCGAGATTTTGTTGGTCATGTAGAGTTTTACAGACGGTTCATTAAAGATTTTTCCCTTATAGCAAAACCTTTGACTCATCTGTAAAAGATGTGCCTTTTATTTTTGATGACAATTCTTTGAATTCTTTTAACAGGTTCAAGAAGGCACTCATAACAACACCAATTTTGACATCGCCGGATTGGTCTCTCCCATTTGAGATTATGTGTGATGCAAGCGACCATGTTGTTGGTTGTGTACTAGATCAACGGAAGGAGAAGAGGTTGCATGCTATCTATTACATAAGCAAGACGTTAACAGGAGCATAATTGAATTATACAACTACTGAAAAAGAACTATTTACGGTGGTATTTTCTTGTGAAAAATTCATTCTTATTTGTTAGGTTCACAAGTTATTGTGTTTACAGACCATGCAGCATTGTGTTACCTTTTCACAAAGAAGGATGCTAAAACTAGGCTTATTCGATGGGTACTCCTGCTCCAAGAGTTTAATATTAAAATCAAAGACAAAAAGGAGCAGAAAATGTCGTAGCGGATCACTTATCAAGGTTTGACGTCAGACGTCATGAAAAAGAAGAGGAAATTAAGGAAAGCTTTCCTGATTAGACTTTGATGATGGTAGATAACCCTTTCCTTCCCTAGTTTGCAGATATTGCAAATCACCTCTTAGGTGGTATTCTTCCATCCGATTTATCATATCAACAAAGGAAGCGTTTCTTATTTCAGTGCACTCATTATATTTCGGATGAACCTATACTCTATAAGATCTGTACTGACATTTTAATTCACGTGTGTTCTTAAAGATGAAATGCCTGAGATCTTAACTCAATTTCATAGCTTACCATATGCAGGGCATTATAGAGCTAACAAGAATACTGCATAGATTTTGGAGTGTGGATTTTATTAGCCAACTCTGTTTAAGGATGCTCGAGATTTTTTGCTCAAGTACGATAGATGTCAAAGAGTTAGCAACATGTCAAAACGAGATGAAATTCCACTTTCGAATATAATGGAGGTGGAGATATTTGATGTATAATGTTTGGACTTCATAGGACTATTCCTACCCTCTAAAGGCAATACCTATATCTTGGTTGGAGTTGATTATGTTTCTAGATGGGTCGAAGTGGTCGCTACTCTAACCAACGATAGCAAAGTGGTTCAAAAATTCATTAAGAAGATTTTTACTAGTTTTAGGGTGCCTAGAGCAATCATAAGTGATGAGGGAAGTCACTTTAACAACAAACCGTTTGAGAATCTTCTGAAAAGATACAACATTTATCATAAAGTGGCTACCCTATACCATCCCCAAACTAGTGGTCAAGTGGAGGTGGTGAATAAAGAGCTGGAAAAGATTTTGGAGAAGACATTGAACATTTCAAGAAAAGATTGGTCAACGAAACTAGACGATGCACTGTGAGCTTATAGAACAACTTTCAAGACCCCCATAGGCACAACACCATATTGGCTTGTGTATGGAAAGGCATGTCATTTACCATTGGAATTAGAGCATAGAGCATATTGGGCAATCAATAAATTAAACATGGATTGGAAGCTCGCAGGAGAAAAGTGGTTGTTACACCTCGACGAGTTGGAAGAGTTAAGGTATGATGCTTATGAAAACGCCAAGCTATATAAAGAAAGAGATAAGAAGTGGCATGATGGCCATATCAAGAAAAAGGAATTTAAGAGTGGGGATTTAGTACTTTTGTATAACTTAAGACTTCAACTATTTCTTGGAAAACTCAAGTCAAGATGGAGTGGGCCTTTTAAAATTCTTCAAGTGTTTGCCCATGGAGCTGTAGATCTGGAAAATGATAATGGGGAAACATTCAAGGTCAATGGGCACAGCTGTAAACCATATTATAGAGGGACATATCTATAAGAAAGGGAAGTTATCTATCTCCTATCTTCCACTTTTTCATGAGTATATGTTGAATGGTCAAGCTAATGACCTTAACTTAGCATGTTTAATCTCTTGTGTTGTTTTTTGTCTGATTTTTGTTTGAGTTCTTTGGTTTGATTATTTCCAAATTAAGATTGATTGATGTTCATGTTGATTTTGTTTAAATTTTAATTTGTTTTCTTTTCAAATTTCTTGTTGATGATATTATCTTGATGTGTTTGTAGGTTTTGGGATCATAGAGAATTCATGTAAGCTTGGACGAAGGTTTAAATTGTGAGGATCACCAATTCCCATGTCCGTGGGAATTATGGTGATTCCCACGAACGTAGGAAATCTCTCCAGAAAGTTTTTGGAGAGAAAACCCACGTCCGTGGGAATTGTGGTGATTCCTACGAAAGTGAGAATTCCCTCCCATTTTTTCTCTCTCACCCTATCTTCAAATTTTCACACACTCTCTCTAACCCACGAATTTCTCCCCTCCAATTCTTAAAAACTCTTCAATCTTTCCTTATATTCTTGGTATTTTCTTCAATTCTTTCATTGTTTTTACAAAATTTTCAACTTTTCATGCATTAATCATTAAAAAACACAAGGATTTACGTCAGATTTTTGCTCTTTCTCTCTCTAAGTCAAATTTCACTCTCTTTTGTTCTTGCAGATTTTTCTTCAACAATGGTGCCGAAGAAGATGATGGCTAGGAAACCAGTTGATGAATTACTCTTTCAAGTTTCCGGTGACGGCAAAAGCAATATGGGGGCAACATATCGATCCCCCTTCTTGATTTACTCAGAAGAAGAAGGTACGCACTTTTGTGATTTTAAGGATAGGGGAATAATCACTCTTAGGTATTTCAATTTTGAATTGTTAGAGGACATAACAGTGAAGACAAAGATTGAGCGATTAGATAACAACATAAGGTGGAATAGGTTCATCCGGTGTGACATGCATATTCACCCTATGATGACAATTGAATTTTTCACTATTATCCATTATAGCCCAAAAATGGATGTCTTTTGGTTTAGATTATTCGGTGTTGTGCATAAACTAGATTATAATGTCATGCGTCATCTTTTCGATTTCTAAAATACAAAATTTTTAGATGATCATTTGAATTTGATATGGATTTCCATTGGAACATTTTAATGGGGGAAGACAGTTTTGATTCACACAATGCACCAAATGCTTTAATACATAGTGTCAAACATTTACTGTTGCACAAATTCATGTGTTTAATTGTGTTTAATAAAACCGAAAGTAACAAATGTTCGGCTGAAGAACTTTTCTGCTTATGGTGTATAGATCTCAAGGTTAGAATCAACACACCCTTTAGAATTTTTAGGTCAATTGTCAGTGTTGTCAATAAGCAAAGTTCATATTTTGGAATGGGGCACATTGTTACAGCTCTAGCTCCCTTTTATAAGCACAATTTTGAAGAGGTGCCTACAACGCCCCATGATATTTTTGACATATCGTATTTGAGGCGTCTTGAGATTGTGGAGGTCCATTTTATGGAACTTTGTAATCCTCAAACGCGTGCTACATTTAGGAGCAAGAGAAGCATCAGTATAGCCACGTCCTGACCATCCATATCTCGAGAAGTTTAGGATCCAAAGGACGAAGCGGAAGCAGCAGAACCTAGTGCACCAGCAGAGGCTAACCAACTCCTACAAACCCTTGAACAAATAGCCTTCAACCAACAATGGATGACATCTCAACTAAATGAGCTCGAGACATAATTGCTGACAGTACATAAGGAGCATCATAGTTTGAAGAAGAGGTTCTTCAACTTCTGTAGGAGGAACAATTTTGAAGCTCCCATGCCATCACCGTCACCACCATCATCTGAATAAGCTTTTATTACCCTTTAACTTTTAAATTTTATTATTTCTTTTGTGTGATTGCATTTAATTTCTTTTGTTAGTTTTAATTTCTTTAATTTTGGTATGAATTTATTTTGGTTTGTTTGGTTTGCTATCATATGTTGATTTCAATTTCTTGTATTTGTGTTGTTTTCATTTTTTTATTTGGTTTATGATCATTTTCACTCACTTGAGGGTTGACTTGTCACATTGAGGACAATGGGATCTTTAAGTGTGGGGAGGTGACATCGACGTTCTTAATTGCATTGTGTGCATTGTGTTGAGTAGGATGCATATTAGGCATATCATGTGCTTGGTGTCAGTAATGGTGTTTTCTATTAGCAATGGAACTACACTTAAGTCACTCTGATAAATATTGCCATGAGATTCTGTTATGTAGTTGGAATTAGATTGAATGCATGCTTGAACTCAGATTAGGCTACTTGAGTAGAAAGTGAACAATATAGAGTGATGAAAAGTAGTTGGTTACATAAGCTTAGTTATAAATTGACATTTGAATAATGAGGTAGTGTAGAGATGCATAATGAGTTTTCATTTGAGCCAAAGTGAGGATTGAACCATATGACTCGATCTATAGTCATTTCATTTCTTTGTTGAATGTTACTTCTTTAGGTTACTACCTTCAGAACTTGCTTTGAATCAGTTTGAGTCTACTGGATGCATGCTTAATAGAGATGATCTAGGCATTTTTTGTGTTAACCCTTGGTTTAAATGACCTACCCGTTATTATCCCTTGCTACTCTTGTTGAGCTTTAACCTTTTGTTTTGTGAAAACACTCGAAATTTAAAAACTTTAAACGCCTTTATCCTACCCTTCCATAAGCTTAGTAGAGTATTAAGTAAAACATTAGTTGGGATTGTGTGAATTTTGTATCGAGAAAGTTTGAGTATATTTCTACCTGTGGACTTCATTGTATAGAGTGCTAGTTTTGGTTCATTGTTCTTCCTTGTATGAAGAAAAAGAAAGAAAAATGAAAAGAAAAAAATATATATGAAAAATGAAAAACAAAAACAAAAAAAGAAAAGAAAAAGGAAGAACAAGTGAGTAGTATCAATAAGTGCAGAATATTGGTTATATTTGTATGTCTCAGAGTTATGTTTTGTTATCCCATTTTATATGCTTTTTACTCTACTTATGCTTGTACTTCACCCTCTTCCCTTTCTTTTGACCCACTTTAACCCTTACTATATTACAACCCTAAACAAGTCCTTTTGATCTATTCATGCATGCAATCATTATAGAGGAGAATTAGTGTATTAGCAAGCCTATGGTACTTTAGTTTCCTATAGGAAGTTTGAGCAAAACGCTAACCCTTAAATACTTGAGAGAAATGAGTGAAAACTGTGAGGAAAGCTCATTTGTGCATCTTTACTTATCTTTGAGTGATTGTGTCAATTGTGAGTTTGCTTATATACACCAATGAGAAATTAATCATGATATGTGCATTAACTTGATATTTGAGTTGGCTTAAATTTGAGGGATTGTATGTGTTGATCTATGTGAAAATGAAGTGGTAAAATTGATTTGTTGTATTTATTTTGCTTGAGGACAAGCAAAGATTCAAGTGTGGGGATGTTGATAGGTGTGCATTAGGATATGTTTTTATAGGTAATTGACATGTGTTTTCTAGCATAATTATTGATTATTGTTCTAGTTCGGGATTCATTTTGTATGTTTTCGTTAAGTTTGATTTCATTGTTGTTTGTATGTGTTTGATGTTAATTGAGGGCAAGAATTGACTATTTTTATATAGGAAGAAGGAAGAAGCAACTTGGAGGATGAATTAAAGATCAAATAGGAGAAGAAATGAAGAGTGCATCTGTGACAAATTTCCACGTTCGTGGGAATCATATAAATTCCCACAAATGTGAGAATTACAAATGAAAATGAGAGATGTGTTTGTGACAAATTCCCATGCTCGTGAGCATCATGCAAATTCCCACGAGCATGGGAATTACAATCTGAGGCAATCTACGAGGCTTCATTAAACTTAGGATTTTTGGAGTATAAAAGGAGAATTAAGCCTCCATCTTCAAGGGAGACGACATCCACCTATAGAAACACCATCTTGGAGCATTGAGGAAGACAAGGATCATCATCAAAATTGGGCAAAATAGCACATTAACACCAAAATTCTAGATTTTGGCAAAGAAGAGAAGGGGTTTTGCTATTCAACTTTTTGTCATTTTAATCTCTTCTTTTTTTGTAAAAATGGATTATTTGAAAGTTGATGATGTTATGGAGACCATGTTAGGCTAATTTTATTTTAGGAATTGCTTTTGAAACTATTATGCTGAACTTTTATTTTATTGAATTGAATGCAATTGTCTTTGTTGATTGTTGTTTTTAGTTGTCATCTTGCAACAAATCGAGAGAGTGAGTGAGATGAAATTTGTGTAGGATTGTATAACAAGAGTTGGTAACCTATAGACTAGCAATCATCGTGTTAATAGAATAGTTAGAAGAGATATCTCGACTAGTCAATTGATCACCCATAGGATAGTTTGATAATTAATTGAATCGATAGAGTCATTGGGTAGGTTGAGAGATCTTCCAATTAATTCCTGTTAATTCGATTAGGGATCAATAGTTACACTTTGAGAGAGGGTAATTAGTACATTCGGAAATCTAGGGTGAGACATAATTCAATCGTTAAAATAGGAGGGAGACAAAATAGAGAAAAAGTAATCTCTAGTATTTAGATTCTTGAATTCAAATTTTCTGCAATTTCGGTATTGTCCATTGTTTACATTAGTCTTTTAATTTTAATTTAATTTTCCAGATTATTTGCATTTCATAATTTAGTTTCTTAAACAAAGTTGTGTCTAAATTAAGCAGTGTCTAGGCATCAATCTATGTGGGATCGATATCCGCTCTATCGTAAAACAAGTAGATAGGTTTTACCATCAACATCGACTAAGTTTTTGGCGCCGTTGCCAGGGACCAATTTATATTTGCTACTATTAATTATAGTTATATTTTTTATTGTTACCTTAAGTTTTCTTCCATTAATTACTTTGAAACCTCTTTCTCTTTGTTTTATTTCATGAGTTGTATGCACTTAAGGCATTCAAGAAATTTGAACAACGATTAGCTAGTTAAGTTAAATCCTGAAATTGAATGAACATTTAAAAGGAACAACACCCAAAGAAGAAGAGAGATGGCAAATAATAATCAAAATCTAATTCTGCATAAAGAACAAGATATGGGGACCGATCAATTTAATGAGGGAAATCAGGCTGAACCGGTGATGGTTAATCTTGTGGTAAGGAGAATTAGAGACTATTAGATGCCATTTATTGCGGGTAACCCTTTTTTCATTCGATTGACTGCGGCAGCAAGAAATTATGAGCTAAAGCAGATTCATCTATTTATGTTGCCACAATTTAATGGAATGCTGAGTGAAGATGCTTTAGCCTTTATGAGAGACTTTTATGCTATAGTTCAGACTCTTCCATTGTATGGATTGTTCGAAGATGAGTTAAAGCAAGGGTGTTTTCCCTATTGCATGAAGGGATTAGCGAGAAATTAGTTGTTAAGCTTAGAGGTTGATTCCGTTGATACTTGGGACAAAGTAATGGAGACTTTCATAATGAAGTGGTATCTAGCCCACAAAACTCTTGAACTAAGGAAGATGATACATTGGTTCTCATAGAAAGAAGGAGAAAATTTTCATGAAGCATGGGAGCCATTTAATGATCTCCTTAACCAGTTTCCTCATCATGGATTTGATACATACTCTTTGACTCAGTTTTTCTACTATGATCTCACCGATCACAATCAGAAATTGGTGGATTTAAATGCTGGTGGGAATATTAGTAACCTGAGTTCCCAAGAGTTATGGAATATTTTCAAAAAAGTTACGAAGAATTCATATTGTAAGGTGACTAAGAGCAAGGCTGCTACTCTTAATGAAGTGGGATCTAGATTTGACATGGCTTACCAAGTTGCTGAGATAAATAAGAAGTTGAATATATTGATGAACAACAACAAATCTAGTAAGGATCCTTTCACTCTTTGTGGTAGATTTGGGCATAAAATAGTTGGTTTTATGAACATTAAAGCAACAATGTCAGAGGAAGAGGTGAACTATGTCGGTATATAAGGTTAGAGATTTGATCCTTTCTCAAACACCTACAATAAAGGTTGGAAGTTTAATCCCATTTTTTCATGAAAAATCAAGGGGTTGTAAAACCAATAGGACCACTGGGGTTCCAAGCACCACCAAAACTGCACAGTATTCACATCCTTTGTCTTCTGCACAACAACAGTTCCCTTCCCCTTTGGAGAAAAAAGTGGATAGGATTGAAGATATGTTTGCTCAACTTATGAGCAAGATGGACCAAATTGCTCAAACTAGCTCTCAAGCCATGAACAGAATGGAGCAGAACATTCAGTTTAACCAAGCCGCCATCAGAAATTTAGAGGTGCAAATCAGTCAAGTGGCAAAAGAGGTAAGTGAAAGAGGTAAGGGAAAGCTACCTATCAATACTCAAGTGAATCCAAAACAGGATTGTATGGCAATTCGTTTGAGGAGTGGTAATGTGGTAGAAGGTGTGGTTCCTAAGGAGAAGGAAGCTAAGATAAATGAAGCCAATGATGTTGAAATTATGAATTTAGATGAAGAAAAAGAGCCTAAAGAACCAGAACCAAAGAAGGAATCTTCACCAAGTTCAGAATTTTCCTTTGTGCCACCCATACCATACCCTCAAAGGGTAAAGAAGAAGCATGATGATTCCAAATTTCAGAAATTCCTCGACCTTTTCAAGAAGATCCATATCAATATCCCTTTTGCTGAAGCACTTGCTGAGATGCCTGCTTACACTAAGTTCTTGAAGGAAATCATCTCCAATAAAAAGAAGCTAGACAATTTTAAGACGATAGCTTTACTGAGGAGTGTAGTGCTATTTTACAAAATAAACTACCCCTTAAGTTAAAGGATCCAGGGAGTTTAACTATTCCTTGTCACTTTGGTGCTTTTAATGTTTTTCAATGCTTATGTGACCTAGGTGCAAGTATTAATCTTCTTCCTTTGTCTCTCTATAACAATCTTGGAATTGGTGAACTCAAACCAACTACAATCTCATTATAACTTACCGATAGGTTAATTCGATACCCTATTGGTATAGTTGGGGACTTACTAGTAAAAGTTGGTAAGCTTATAATTCTAGCTGACTTTGTTGTGCTTGAGATGGATTTTGATATGTAGGTTCCTATAATTTTAGGAAGACCATTCTTAGCCACTGGTGGAGCATTGAGTGACGTCCTAGATGGTAAACTGACCTTGAGAGTTGGTGATGAGGAAGAGGTGTTTAACATTTTCAAAGTTTTAAAAGGACCCTGTTTCGATGAAGTCGCTATAGGGTAGACGTAATTAATTCTCTTACACTTGAATCTATTCCCAAATTAATGTATGATGATGCTTTAGAGACATGCCTAGCTTTAGGAATATATGAGAATGAGATGATGAGTTAGTGGACTGTGCATATATATTGCAAGGTAATAGTTTTAGGTATAGACCTTAAATTGAAGAATTAGGCCCTCTTAAACCTAAATTGTTACCTTCTATATTAAGCCCGTCAAAACTTGAACTAAATCAGCTTCCAGTTCATTTGAGATATGCATTCTTGGGAGAATCAAATACATATCCAGTTATTATTTTCCTCTCAAGAAGAGAAGTTATTAAGCATGTTACATAAATATAAAAGGGCTATTGGATGGAATATTGCTGACATAAAGGGAATTAACCCTTCTATTTGTGTTCACAAGATCTTAATGGAGGAAAACCACAAACCTAGTGTGGAAAATTAGAGGAGACTCAATCCCAATATGAAGGAAGTTGTGTGATCTGAGGTACTTAAGTTACTTGATGCAGGAATTATCTATCCTATTTCTGATAGCTCTTGAATAAGTCCTGTGTAGGTGGTACCAAAGAAAGGTGGCATGACTGTCATCTCTAATGAGAGTAATGAGTTAATTTCCACTGGGGTTGTGACAGGGTGGAGAGTTTGCATAGACTACAAGAAATTAAATGCAGCTACTAGGAAAGATCACTTCCCTCTACCTTTTATTGATCAAATGTTGGAAAGATTAACAGGGTATGATTATTACTGCTTTTAGATGGTTATTTAAGGTATAACCAAATTCCTATAGCTTCGAAGGATTAAGAGAAGACCACCTTCACTTGTCCCTATGGTACATTTGCATATCGTAGGATGCCCTTCAGTTTGTGCAATGCTCCTACCACTTTCCAACACTGTATGGTGTCTATATTCTCCAACATGGTAGAGGATATAATGGAGGTATTTATAGACGATTTTTTTTATTTTTGGTTCTTGTTTTAATGCATGTTTGTTCAATCTAAAACAAGTTATACAAAGATGTGAAGAAACTAATCTTATGCTAAATTGGAAAAAGTGTCATTTTATGGTACAAGAAGGGATCGTCCTAGGCCACAAAATCTCGAATAGTGGAATAGAGGTGGATTTGGCTAAAATTAAAGTCATCAATAAATTACCACCTCCCAATTTGGTTAGTGCACTAAGGAGTTTTCTTGGGCATGAATGGTTTCATAGAAGATTTATTAAAAATTTTCCAAGATTTCTAAACCCTTATGTGCTTTGTTGTAAAAGGAAGTCCCTTTTGAATTTACTGATGAATGTCTTGATGCTTTCAATAGGTTGAAGAAGGAGCTTACCTCAGCTCCTATAATGGTTGTACTGAATTGGAATCTCCCTTTTGAGCTGATGTGTGATGCTAGTGATTAGGCACTTGGGGCTGTCTTAGGACAAAAACAGGATAAGAAATTACATGTCATTTATTATGCTAGCAAAGTTCTTAATGATGCTCAAATTAATTATGCTACTATAGAGAAAGAACTACTAGCAGTGGTCTTTGAATTTGATAAATTTAGATCTTATCTTGTTGGTTCCAAAGTCATTGTTTACATTGACCATTCTGCCTTGAAATATTTGCTCACAAAGAAAGATGCCAAATTGAGGTTAATTAGATGGATTTTACTCTTGCAGGAATTTGATTTGGAAATTAAAGACAAGAAGGGATCTAAAAATTCAGTAGCTGGTCATCTTTCACTACTTGAGCAAGGTGATAAGATGGGAGCTGAACCGATTAACGAAGCCTTTCCTGATGAGAATCTGTGGTCTGTTAAGGAAAACGTTCCTTAGTTTGTTGATCATGTTAATTTTCTGGTATCTAATATTATCCCAAGTGATTATTCATACCATAAGAGAAGGGAATTCTTATCTGAGGTGAGGAATTCCTTTTGGAAAAACCCGTTGCTCTTTAAAAGGTGTGCTAATGAGATAATTAGAAGATGTATACCTGATAAGGAGATGCGATCACTATTGTATCATTGCTATGCTTCTCCTTATGGTGGACACCATGGTGTTAACAAAACGCCAGCAAAGGTTTTACAATCCAGGTTTTACTGGCCTACTCTCTTTAAGGCTGCTAAAACTTTCATTATGACATGTGATAGGTGTCAAAGAACAGGGAACATCAGTAGGAAGCACTAGAACGAGATGCCTCAGTCAGGGATTTTAGAGGTTGAACACTTTGATGTTTAGGGTCTGGACTTTATGGGACTGTTTCCAGTATCCTTTGGTAATGAATACATCCTTATGGCGGTTGATTATGTATCCAAATGGGTGGAAGCCACAGCTTTGTCAAAAAACACTGGAGTTAGTATTGTGAAATTTGTCAAGAAGCACATATTTTCAAGGTTTGGAGTTCCGAGAGTTATAATCAGTGACAATGGGGTGCATTTGCAGAATCATCAATTCAAATCTCTGTTGGCGAAATATGGTTGCCATTTCAAGTTTGAAACTACTTACTACCCTCAAACCAGTGGGCAAGTTGAGGTATCGAATAGGGAAATCAAGCAAATCTTAGAAAAAAATTGTTAATATCTCAAGAAAGGATTGGGCATTGAAGCTTGATGACGCTCTCTGGGTATATAGGACAACATACAAAACTCCTTTGGGCATGTCCCCATATAAGTTAGTCTTTGGGAAATCTTGCCATCTTCCGGTTGAAATTGAGCATAAGGCGTTATAGGAAATCCGAAAGTTGAACTATGACCTTAAAAAGGCTAGACAGAGGAGGCTAATGGAGTTGGATGAACTAGATAAATTTTGCCTAGATGCTTTTGAGAATGCTCGAATATACAAGGAGAGAACCAAGGCTTTCTACGATAAGCATATCCTTTAGCGAGAATTTAAACCTAGTCAAAAAGTTTTGCTAGTTAACTCTCGTTTAAAATTGTTTTCAGGGAAATTACGGTCGAGATGGTCTGGACCTTTCGTGGTGACCAAGGTGTACCTATATGGAGCTGTGGAGATTGGAAGGGATGAACAAAAGCCCTTTATAGTCAATGGGTAACGATTCAAGCATTATTTTGAGGGAGAGATGGTTGGATACATTTCCACCATCACATTCCAAAATTGACATCATGGTGGCCTAGTCCAGCTGAGGACATTAAATTTAGTGCTTGTTCGAAGGCAACCCAACATTTCTAACTCTTTGTGTTGTTTTGCTAATTTCATTATTTCATTATTTATATCTACTTATTCTAGTTTATTATGTGTTGTATAGTTCTAGTGTGTACGAGACATCCCAATGACACATCCTAGTAGCATGAGGAATAGCGTTATCCCGACTCATCGATCCTAGAGGCAAAACCATGCTAAGTGTGGGGGAGGTGACTTGCAATGTCTCTTTGTTTCATTTAATATTTTTTTAGTGATTTTCATTCATACACCATGCATATAGTCCTATGGTATCATTGAGTAGTTTGAAGAGGCAAAATATGAGTGAACTAAGTAAGATGGGCATAGAAAAACCCGAGAAGGTCCGCTTAATGGACATACTCAGCATCTGTAACTCAAGAAACCCGAAAAGGTCTGTTTAATAGACTAACAACCTTAAAACATAATTTTAGACCTGAGAAGGTCTGCTTAGCAGACATTATGTCCGCTTAACGGATATTGCTCGCACTTAGTTTTTAAAAGAACCCTTCTTCCCTTTCTTTCCGGCACTTACCCTGGGCATACAGGACAACATACAAGACTCGTTTAGGCATGTCCCCATACAAGTTATTCTTTAGGAAATCTTGCCATCTTCTGGTTGAAATTGAGCACAAGGCGTTATGGGAAATTCGGAAGTTGAACTATAACTTCAAAAAGGCTGGACAGAGGAGACTAATTGTCGGCCCCATAAAAATTTCTGCATTGAACTTAAACATGATATCTTATGAAATGAAGACATGAGAAGAAAATGAG
>JAOQMS010009550.1:0-16759 GCA_027563885.1 Erythroxylum longipes
TATTGAAATGTTCTCAATTATATTTATTATTATTTCAAATAAATTCCCAATGGTGACATGTAGTCGCCATAAAATTCGTATGGGGACCCAGGGCCAACAATAAGAACTTTATTATGGGTCGTAATGGGGCTAAGTTCAAAGATAAGGTTAAAAAATGGCAAAGGTTTAATCACAAGCATTCACAAAGTACTAAGTAAAAGGGACACTCACATTTAAATTCTGAGACAAACACATGAATACAAAGGGCTACAACTACTCATTACTAACCAATGCTACTATGCTTTATTCATTTTCTTTTCTTCTCTTCTTTTTCCTTCTTTTTTTCTTTCCTATTTCTTTCTTTTTTTCTTTTCCCCTTTTTTCTTTTCTTTTTCTCTCTTCTTTTTCTTTTTTTTTCTTTTTCTTTTTTTTCTTCTTTTTTTCCCTTTTTTTATGCTAAAAACAAGGGAGAACAATCAAAACAAAAGAAATTACTAGTAGCATAATTTAATAAACACATGAATAGAAGTACCTATAAAAATATCTCAGAATACAATACAAAACAAAAGTCATAAATTACTCGATACTTCATTCAACTTGTGATAGGGTAAGGCTAATGGGGTTTTTGGGTTTCAATGTCAGGTGATTAAATGAAAAACAACAAGATTAAAGGCTCAAAAGTGTTTGCAAAGGGAAAATACTAAGTAGGTCATTTTTAAGCTAAAGGCTGTAAAAACAAAGAAGGCCTTAATCATTTCCATAACTCATGTAATCAAACAATTTCAATCCGGTTCAGTGCAAGTTCTAAAGACAAACCTGATTAGAGGAGCATCACACAATACAAAGAAATAAAATGACATAAAGATGATGTCATTAAAGCTCAAATCCACTCACAGGTTTAATTCAAGAATTCACTTAATTCCATAAATTACCTAATCAGTCAAATGTCAAAATTTTGACTAAGTCTATAAGATTGATTATTGCAATTAATCAGCATGGTTCACTTTAGACTCACATAGCCCAATTTAATTTCATGCACACACTTAATCTCATCCAAACTAATATGATAAAGCTTGATGGCTTAACATACATAACCAACATGCAAAAACTGAAAAGAATCACACACAAATACTCCAATTCCTTCCCCCACACCTAGACCGACATTGTCCTCAATGTTAGGACATAAAATTAAAGAAGCACAAATATAAAGGAAAAGAGAAAAGAAGGCTTCTCTATTTGTAAATGCTGAAATCATGGTGTTCACGAATGTGGAGGTTGGAATCCTTCATACTCCCAATAAGCCATCAAATTATGCTCCAAGCGGTGCATTCGGTGTTCGAGGCGACTGAGGCAGTCATCCAAATTGGTTTGGGAAGGTTGGTAACTACTTGGTGTAGCTGTTGAAACCTGACTTCTTGTAACTAATCCCTCCACACCTGAACCATTGCTTGTCCTCAAGCAATAAATCAAACGCTTCACTCAAACAATTCTAGTCAAGAGTTAATAGTTAATCAAACACATAGAAATTCATCAATGCTTTCAATCTAATTCACTCAATTCAACTCTATCATGATCAAAAACAAGTTACTCACATGCAAGCACATAGTCAGTAAAATAGGCACTCAAGATGCATAATATCTAGCATTTAAGCCATTTTGCATTTGTTATCACATAAACAAGTCAAGGATGCTTAGTACGACACAAATACAGATGAAAAGAAACAATACAAGCAGAACAAAAATATCTCAAAAACAAAAGAACAATAATGCTTCTTATTTAATAACACAAGATAAAGACACTTTTGATCAACAACACAAAAATAAAGATAGTTATCTCTTCTTCTTTCTGGTTTTTTCCCTTTTTTTGACACTACTGGTCGGGCTTAATCTGCAAGTGTACAAAGTCATTCTTAGTACTTACACATCAAGTATTCCAAGGTCGTATCCCACGAGGACTAAAATACTCGCTACGAATTAAGCCTAATTACTTGAACCAAAAATGATAAGAAAATTAAAAGATGATTGGATTTGAGTGAACAATTAATTGTGATGAATGTAAATAAACAAACAAGGAAAAATTTCGATGGTTGAGACTTAGGGCTTCAAGATTCACCAATTTAAGAGATTGATCGGTAAATGATAGAATTGATTGAATGACAAGTTATAATAACAGCTGCACAAATTCACTTATATTCTCTCTCAAGACATACAAGAATACCCAACTAGTTGATTACCATTTCTCAATGTGCAACCCAACTAGTCAAATTCATTAAGAACAAGCAACCCTAAGTTATCACACTAGTTTAGGATATCTTTATCTATAAATCTAATGTGTTTATCTTCCTAGTGCACAAACCACACTTCACCTCTCAGTCCATCATATGATTCCTAATATTGCATCTATGGTGATCAAGCATAGAAACAACAATGAAGATAAATATAACTTAAGAACTTTCATTCAACACCAATCAATCCATAAAATATCAATCAATCCCCAAAATAGGCTACATCCCTAACCCTAAATGGGGTTTAGTTCCAGCATATGATAATAAAATTTGAACAAATAAAAACAAGCAACATTTAAGACAGGGTACAGAGAGAAAGTTGAAAGAACACAAAACAAGCTTGCTTCTCTCTTCCTTCTTCCTCTTCTTTTCCTCTTTTTGGGTGCCTCCTTTGTTGCTGCCTTGTTTTCAGTGCCAGCACCCCTAATTTGGTCTTCAAAATGAATATATATAGTTTCTTGGGGTCAAAGAAACCTAGTTTTTACTAAACAGGGAAATAAAAATCGTGTCTGTGCTGTCAATGTTCGTTAGGCGGACCTTCTCAGGTCTCTGAAGTAGTTTTGGACAATGAATGTTCATCAACCGGACATGATGTCCGTTAAGTGGACATTCACAGATCTGTCAGCCTTCTTTCTCCGCTCATGTCCGTTTGGAGGGACATGATGTCCGTTAGGCGGACATACACTGAGCATCTTCAAAAATGTGCACTTTTGACCCTTCAGAAGGCTAAATCTCTCCTTGGGGTCTTCATGAAGGTTGTAGAGCTCGGATTCCTCTTCAAAAGCATACTTGAATGACTCTAATCCAGCATCTACAATGAAATTAATGTCTTTTGCCCCAAAATTGCTCCAATTGTACCTATTAAGCAATAAAGTTGAAATGTGAGAATTAACCAAATAAAGTGCATAATTTACATGAAGATAAGTCAAATTAGTTCCAATTCATCCGAAAATCATATATAAATAATTTGACTTATCAACTACATTCTAAGCATCCCATTCCACATTCATATGACAAGCTATACAAAATGCACGTAAATAGCAAAAATCATACACAAGAGTCACCAAACACATGCAAGGAACACAAAGGAAAAACGAAAAACCTTGAAGTTAGCATCATTTCCAAAGTCAATCAAAGTTCCTCAAATCAAAAGCATCAACATCATTCCTGTACCATAATTAACTATTAACTAAAGACCGAAATCATTAAAGTTACTACATTCTCATCATCACCATCAAACTCACAACAATCCAAGTGTGCAGAAATTTCACACTTACCCCACTCCCACACTTAGAATGGGCATTATCCTCAATCAATAAAAGCACAAGGGAGGGATGGGAATAGAAGTACTCCCATAGATTTAAGACTCCATATACAGCTTTAAAATGAATGATTGCATCTTCCTTTTCAAATGCCTACAAACAAAACAAACCAAAGAAAACAAATAAAACACTCAAAGCAAACACTCAAAAGATATACATAAAAGAGAAAAACACACAAAAGAAAGGGATATGGATGGGGTGCCTCCCATCAAGCGCTTATTTAAGGTCATAAGCTTGACCCTTGGAATATGTATGTCATCCATTATCAAATGGATGCTTGAGCCTAACAGGAAGCACGCTCAAACTCCGTAAGGAGCCTGGAGCAATTTCCCTTGAAGTCGGCTCCTTCTCTGCACGATGCTGCATGACTTTTGATGAGTGGAACTTCATCATTTCACCATCATACTCTAATGTCCACTCATCTTTTCAGGCATCGCCCTTCTCACACTATGATGGTCTCTATAAGAGTAACGCTAATGGGTATGGAGACTCGACATCCTGTTTGCCACATTCAGTTTTCAGCTTGCTTACCCACAGCTCGTTCAACTTATATATGATTAGCGACTTTTCTTCTTTTTGCTTCTCTTCTTATTCTTCTTTTACCTATAAACAAATAGGAAAGGAAATGAATTTTGGTTAGCGATAACATGAACTGCATCACTTACCTTAGGATGTTACACACCCTCCATCTTTTCTCAAACTATAACCTCTTCCTCTTCTAACTCTGCTTGTTCTTCCTTTATTACTTCTAGGTTCTCTAAATGATCTCCACTCTCTGAAGGAATGCACAACTCCTCTACATTACTCTCCTGTTGGCTAAGAACTCTTACAGACACTTAGGCTTCTATTATCTCCACTAAGTGGATCAATTGATCTTCCAAGGTCTTCAAGCTGCTCCTCGTTTCCTATTAGAATTTAAGAGTGCTCATCGCCAAACTCATTACGATCTCCTCCAAAGACATCTCATCAGCTTATGGTGGTGATAGTAGAGGCGGAGGCTCTGGCTGGAACTAGGACTGCTCTTGATAGTAGCGCGGTGAAAAAGTGAATCTGTACTGTGTATCCTGCAAAAAGGAACACGTATAAAAAGAACAACCCAAAAATGAGCACACTTCACATACGTTAGTTTATTGGTCATCCCTTGGTACTTGTACGGCTAAGGGTGTGAAATTTGCCACTTGATGGTCAAACTTGGAAGTAGTAACAAATGGAAACTCAACATCATAATAAGGATAATATCAAAATTCAGAACAAAAGCATACTGATAATGATCCATGCTGCTAAAAGATTGAAAAATCAGATAAAGATGTGAAACTAAAACAAACAGAAGACAAGGTAACCAAGAGCAACGAAACCAAAAACAAAAACATCACTAAAAAAACCATCAAGAAATTTCCCGATAACGGCGCCAAAATTTGGTACTGCTATCTCCTGCAACCAAATTCAAAAAGAAACTAACTTTCGTCAATACAAATTAATGTAGTAGTGGAAAGTGGGTATCGTTCCTATGAGGAATTTTATGGTGAAGATTGTACAAGTTCAAAACCAAAATCAGGTGACGAAAAAGGGGGTTTTTAATTCACTACAATTTAAGAAAAAGATGATAAAAATCAAATTTTAATAAAAGTAATTGGATCTGAAAATTTAATAGACAAACCTTGGTTTCGGGTCACCGATGTTATGACACTAAAATGAATCCTTGATATAAAATTCAATTCATCAAAAAACATTCATTGGGTGATGTTTTCTTTTAAGTGTAAATGAATAGAAACATGCATTCTAAACATTCTTATCACTCAATAACCTAGATACGATCGTAAGTGCAATTGAGTAATAGCTTTAAGAACTAAGAAATCAATAAACAAGATAACACATGTACGACATGCATTCAATCAAGATGAGTTTCTTCTTAGAATTTGCCACTCTAACGTAAAGAAGGTAATCCTAATTGCCACTTGTAATTAACAAAACTGAACGTAATATTTTATTAATCTAGCTATTAAATGAATCAATTCCTAGTTGCACACCTAGAAATCAATCAATTCAATTGTATAAATAAATTCGGAAGGCGCTCAATATTTATTGACAAACAAACTTTATTGGAACATCTCACACATAATAGATGATAACATGGTTTCCTCAACCAAGAAAAGGAATTTAGCTACTCATAATGAAAGTGAAAAACAAAGAAATAATAAAACATAAAGTCTCCATCCCTGGTCTTTCTCTAATGAATTCGAAAATACTTAGAAGAAAATTGCAGAAACATCAACTAAACTCCTGGAAAATACTGTAGAAATTATAAAACTAGCTAATACTAATTGCTCCTAGTGAAAAACCTGTAGAAAAAGCTGCATAAAAATGTAAAACTATCCTAAAACTATGGCTGTCGAGAAAACTAGAAGAAGAGAATGCAGAAAATGTAAACTATCCCTAAGATGGTCTGCATGAACAGTACACGTGAACAATACACATGAATGTCTTTTTATGCTTTTTTGATTTCTTCTCTTCTTTTTCGTGATCTTTAGCAGATAATCCTTATCCCCAATTCAAGTTGCATATCTCCATTGATATGATAGAAATATGATCTTTAAAGATTATGAAAATTTCAAATGAATCAGATTTGAATTTGAAAACAAAATTTGTAGATTATTTCCATCCTTACACGTGCCCACGTTTAGTCACTAGATTTACTTCCAATCTGGAAATTTTGGGTTATCTTTGTTTCTTTTGCATCTTTTTTATTCAATTTCATCTCTTTAGTGTTAAAAATCATCTGAAAACAATTAAGAAACAAATCCATCAATTTTGAATAATAATTTCAACATATGGAGAGATTTATATACCAAATGAATGCAAAATGACAACTTAACACATGCCTCATCCATCCTTAATTTGGAGGTTCAGGTAGGTCAACTTGCTAATGCTTTGTCTTCTAGAAGTGCAGGTAGTCTACCAAGCAATACTGAGGCCAGCCCAAGGGAACAACTTAAGGTTATTACACTTTAAAGTGGCAAGCAGGTGGAGGAACCAAGTGTGCAAAAGGATAGCCAAGAAAAAGGGAAAGGAAGGAGATAGAAGAAGAGAAAGAAGAAGAAAGGCCTTATGTACCACCACCACCCTACAAGCCTAAACTTTTGTATCCACAAAGGTTTAGACAACATCAGGTGGATACTCAGTTTTCCAAGTTTTTGGAGAAACTGAAGAAGCTACAAATTAACTTTTCATTGGTGGAAGCCTTAGAGTGCATGCCCAAGTATGCAAAGTTTCTTAAGGACATACTCAAACACAAACACACTTAGGAAGACAATTAGACTGTAACTTTGATAGAAAATTGTGGTTCAATCATATCAAGCCAAATGCCTTCAAAACTACAAAATCCAGGGAGTTTTACTATTCCATGTGTTGTTGGTAACTTTGAATTTTCTAAATACTTATGTGATTTAGGTGCAAGCATTAAATTGATGCCTTTGTTTGTTTTCAAGAAATTTGGACTAAGAGAGGTCAAGTCAACATCCATACTAATTTAACTTGCAGATCAATCCATCAAAAGGCCATTTGGAGTTGTAGAAGATGTATTGGTAAAAGCAGACAAATTTACTATTCTTGTTGATTTTGTTGTGTTGGATTTTGAAGCTGATAGAAATTGTCCACTAATTTTAGGTAAGCCCTTTATGAATACTAGTAGGGCATTAGTTGATCTACACGAAGGAAACTTGTGTTGAGAATTGGTGATGAGCAGGTTGAATTTAATATGTCAAAATCTTTGAAGAAACCGATGGATGGTAATGTATGTATGAAAATTGATGTTGTGGATGAGTGTGTGAAGAAGGTTGAAGAAGAAGTTGATGAAGTTAATGAAGTGAACAGGGATGAGAGTGTGAAGGAAGAGGAATTATGTGAAAAAGTTGATCTAAAGAAGCTGGAGAGAATAGATACACCCACACCACATTCCATTGTTAAGCCCCCCACTTTAGAGTTTAAACCCTTACCTTCTTATTTGAGATACACCTTTTTAGGTAAGAACCATACCCTACCTATCATTATCTCCAACCAATTAGATTATAAGTAAGAAGCGAAAGTGGTGGAGACCATTAAGAAGAGGATGAGAGCCATGAGGTGGTAAATTTGTGATATTAGGGGGATTAGCCCCAATTTAGTGGTGCATAGGATTAACCTAGAAGAATGATGTAAAAATGTGAGGGAAATACAGAGAAAGATAAATTCAAACATGCAAGAGGTTGTGAAGAAGGAGGTAGTGAAGCTTTTAGATGTGGGGATTATTTACACTATTTCAGATAGTGAGTGGGTGAGTCCAATGAAGTGTGTGCCTAAGAAGGGTGGCATGACAGTGATAAAGAATAAACATGGTAAAAAGATTTCTACTAGGACCATCACAAGTTGGCGAGTGTGTATTGATTATAGGAAACTAAATTTGGCCACCAAGAAAGATCATTTTGCTTTACCTTTTGTAGACCAAATGATTAACAGGGTGTCTGATCATTCTTTTTATTGTTTTCTTGATGGATATTCAGTGTACAATCAAGTGTTTATAGACTTGGAAGACCACTTTCACTTGTCCTTATGGGACTTTTGCTTATCGAAGGATACCTTTTGGTTTATGCAATGCACATGCCACATTCCAAAGGTGCATGATGGTCATATTTGCGGACATGAATGAGAACTTCATGGAGGTATTTATGGATGACTTCTTTATCTTTGGAGATTCTTTTGATCATTTCTTGTTTAATTTAGACAAAGTGCTTCAAAGATGTGAAGAGTCTCATATAGTCTTAAACTAGGAGAAGTGTCATTTTATGGTCCAAAAGGGAATTGTATTAGGCCATAAGATCTCATAAAAGGGGATTGAAATGGATCGCACTAAAATCGAAGTGATTTAAAAGCTACCACCTCCCATCAACATCAAGGGCATATAAGCTTTCCTTGGTCATGCAAGGTTCTACAGACAGTTCATTAAGGATTTTTCTCTTATTGCTAGACCCTTGACTCATTTATTAGTTAAAGATATGCCTTTTGTGTTTGATGATGACTGTTTGGATTCTTTTAACAGGTTGAAAAAGGCACTTACAACAGCAACCCATTTTGACATCACCAGATTGGTCTCTTCCCTTTGAGATTATGTGTGATGCAAATGACCATGCTATTGGTTGTGTACTTGGCCAGTGGAAGGAGAAGAGGTTGCATGCTATCTATTACGCAAGCAAGACCTTGACGCGAGCACAACTGAACTACACCACTACTAAGAAGGAATTGATTGCAGTGGTATTTTCATGTGAAAATTTTTGTTCTTATCTTTTGGGCTCACAAGTTATTATTTTTATAGACCATGCGGCGTTACGATACCTCTTTTCTAAGAAGGATGCCAAGGTTAGGCTCATCTGGTGAGTGCTCCTGCTCCAAGAATTCAACATTGAGATAAAGACAAAAAGGGAACAAAAAATGTTTTAGCAGACCACCTATCATGACTTGAAGGGGATACCATGAAGAAGAAACGGAAATGGAGGAGAGCTTTCCTAATAAGGCTTTAATGATGGTAGATAATCCTTTTCGTCCTTGGTTTTCATATATTGCAAACTACCTCTCAGGTGGTATTCTTACTCCTAATCTCTCGTATTAATAAAGGAATCAATTCTTATTTCAATGTTCTTGTTATATTATGAACCTGTACTTTTTAAGATATGTGCTGAGAGTGTGATTCGCAAGTGTGTTCCTGAAGACGAAATGCCTTAATTTTTGATGCAATGTCATAGCTCACTTTATGCAGGGCATTGTGAAGCAAACAAGACTACTACTCGGATCTTGGAGTGTGGATTCTATTGGCTAACTTTGTTTAAGGATGCTTGAAATTTTGTAATGAAGTGTGATAGGTGTCAAAGAGTGGGCAACATATCGAATAGGGATAAGATGTCGCTTTCAAACATCATGGAGATGGAGATATTGGATGTATGGGGCTTGGACTTCATAGTACCGTTCCCATCCTCCTTAGGTAACACTTACTTATTGGTTGGGATTTATTATGTTTCTAGGTAGGTTGAGGTAGTAGCTACTCCAACTACTGATGGCAAGGTGGTTTAAAAGTTCATCAAGAAGATTTTTACTAGATTTGGGGTGCCTAGAGCTATCATAAGTGATGGAGGAAGCTATTTCTGCACAAACCATTAGAGGCTCTTTTGAGAAAATACAATGTTCATCATAGAGTGGCTACCCCTTACCACTCCCAAACTAGTGGACAAATGGAGGTGGTAAACAGAGAGTTTAAGAAGATTTTGGAGAAGGTAGTGAGCACTTCAAGAAAGGATTGGGCTTTAAAGCTAGATGACACCTTATGGGCTTATAGGACAACTTTCAAAATGCCAATAGGTACCACACCATATCAACTTATGTATGGCAAGGCTTGCCATTTACCATTGGAGTTAGAGAATTGAGCCTATTGGGCAATTAGGAAGTTAAATGTGGAATGGAAGCTAGAAGGTGAGAAGCGATTGTTACAACTTGATGAATTGGAAGAGTTGAGATTTTAAGGTGGCCTGGTGCTCACATTAAAAAAAGGAGCTTAAAAGTGGGGACTTGGTGCTTTTATTCAATTCACGACTTCAGTTATTTTCGTGAAAGCTTAGGTCAAGATGGAGTGGACCCTTCAAGATCCTTCAAGTGTTTCCCCATGGAGCTTTGGAGTTGGAAAATGATAAGGGTGAAGCAATCAAGGTCTATGGGCATAAATGCAAGCCATACTATGGAGGGACATACTCACAAGAAAGGGAAGTCATCTTTTTCCTTTCTTCCACTCTTTCATAAATGCATATGGAATGGTCAAGTTTATGACCTTAACTTAGCATGTTTACCTTTCTTTTGCTTGTCTTTGTTTACTTGTTTGCTTATTTGCTTGATTCATTTGGTTATGATTATGATTGATTTGAATTTGCTTGATGTTTATTTAGGTTTTTGTTGAGTTTTAACTTGTTTTCTTTTCAAATTTCTTGCTAGTTAGGTGATTTTGATTTGTTTGTAGATTGCTTAAATGATGAGAATGCATATTAAGCTTGGAAGAGGGCTAAGAAGTTGAAAAAAATGGGAGTACCCACGATCATGGGAATAGGTTTGTTTCCCATAATCGTGGGAAGGCTCTTCAGAATCTTTCTCGAGCCTTAACCCACGATTATGGCTGAAAATTTTTAAAACTCCACCCTTCTTTCTTCTTTCTTCACTTCTTCACATTCTCTCTCTCTAAAAAATGACACTCTCTCACCCAAACCTCACAAATCCTTCATCCTTCCCCCAAATCTTGGTATTTTCTCAACTTTTTCCATCATTTTTCACTCACAATCTCTATGATCTTTCTTACCCTTTACTTTTTACATTGTTTTATTTACCTTGTTAGTTGTTTTCTTGTTTGTTTGTTTGATTTTGGGTTTTGTGTTTTAGTTTCCTTTTGTGGTTGCCTTGTCACATTGAGTATAATGTTTTGTCCAAGTGTGGGAGGTGACATTTGCTTTGTCAATTGCCTTGTTTTAGTTTGTTTTAGTCACTCTTTGCATTTTGTTAATTAGGATGCATGTTTTAGACATATTAGTTTGTTTTATGTTGTTTTGTGTTAAGCAATGGAACCACACTTGAATCATTTTGACTTGTTTTGCCATAAGATTTTGTCATGCTAGTTGGAATGAAATTGAATGCATGCTTGAACTCAAATTAGGCCACTTGACTAGAGAGTGAACCATGTTGAGTAATGAAAAGTATTTGGTTACATAGGCGTACTCACAATTTGACACTTGAACAAGGAGGTAGTTTAAAGATACATAATGAATGTTCATTTGAGCCTATATGACTCCATCTATAGCCATTCTGTTTCTTTGTTTGTGTGATGCTTCCTTAGGTTATTACCTTCAGAACTTGCTTTGAATCTGTTTGAGTCTACTGGATGAATGTTTAATAGAGATGATTAAGGCCCTTTTTGTGTTAACCTTTGGTGTAAAAAACTTACCTTTTATTATCCCTTGCTACCCTCGTTGATCCTTAACCCTTTTGTTTCTTGAAACACCCTACATTTTAACACCTGAAACCCTATTAACCTACCCATTCACAAGCTTAGTAGAGCATTAAGTGATGCATTAGTTTGGGATTTTCGCTATATTTTTTCTGAGATGAGTTGAGTGATAATTCTACTCTTGGATCACATTGCATTCAATTGCTATTTTGTTCATTTTTTCTTCCATGTTAAAAAAAAGAAAAGAGAAAAAAAGAAAAAAGAAAAGAAAAGAAAAAGGAAGAACATTTTAGTAGCATCAATAAGTACGAAGTAGTAGTATATTTACAATTGTGTATCTCATAAATATGTTTTGTTATCCCTTTGTCTACCTATTACTTTATGAATGCTTGTGTTAAACCTTTTACCCCTTTTTACCCACCTTAATCTTTACCACATTATAACCCGAAGCAAGTCCTTTTGATCTATTTATGCATGTAATCATTATAGAGGAGAACTGGTGTATTACCAACCTATGGTAATGTAATTTTCTATAGGGAGCTTAAGTGAAACACTAACCATCAAATACTTGAGAGAGATGAGTGAAATTGTGAGGAAGATTCATTTTTCATCTATACCTATCTTTGAGTGATGGTGCCATATGTTAAGTTTGCTTATGTACACTAACGAAAAGTAGTCATGATATGTGTAGTAGCTTGACATTTGAGTTAGTCAAAATTTGAGGGATTGTATGCATTGATCTTTGTGAAAATAAAGTTATGAAATTGATTGGCTATGTTTGATTTTGCTTAAGGACAAGCAAAGATTTAAGTGCGGGGAAGTTGATAGTTGTGCATTAGTGTGTGTTGTTATAAATATTTGGCATGTGTTTCTTGCATAATAGGTTATTATTATTGTGTTTTAGGATTTATTTTATATGTTTTTGTTTAGTTTGATCTTCATTGTTGTTCTCTTATGTTTGATGTTGGTTTAGGGTAAGAATTGATCATTTTGATCTAGGAATAGAGGGTGGCCACCTTTGCAATTGAGCTAGAGACCAAGAGAGGAGAAAGGAAGAGGAGGAATTATAATGCAAGAACCCACGATCATGGGATTTATGTCAATTCCCATGATCGTGGGATGCCTAACCTAAAAATACATGCTGGGTTCACTTATTTTTTAGGTTTTTGTTACTATATAAGGATATAAACCCTTATGGACAAAGGGATGATTGGTGGAGACTTGCCTTCTTGAGTACAAACACATATTTAAAGCCTTGAGAAAGGTGGAGAATCAAGATTTCCATTCATAATTGGGCAAAGAGCATACTAATGCTAGATTTTCCAGATTCGGGCAAAGAAGATGTGGAGTTTGATTCATTTAGTTTTATTTCATTTTTTCTCTTCTAGCATTTGTATGATGGATTATTTGATTGTTGAAGATGTTAATGACATCCTGAGTGGCTAAGTTATTTGTAGAGATTACTTTGAACTACTTGTTGAACTCTTATTTTGTTGATTTGAATGAATGATGTTTTTTATGAATGATGTACTTATACCTTGCAATATATTGAGAAATTGAGTTGGGTAATTTGTGTAGGGTTGTACAATGAGAATTGGCACTCTATAAACCTACATTCATCAAGTTAATTGATTAGTTAGAAGAGAGATCTTGGCTAATTAATTGATTACCTATAAGATAACTTCATAACTAGTTGAATTGGTGGATTGATTTTATAAATTGAGAGATTGCTTAATCATCTCCATTTAATTTGGCTAGGAACAATTAATTACACCTTGAGAGAGGGTAGTTAATACCTTAGGACATCTTAGGTGAGGCATAATTCAATTAACAAAATAGGAGGGAGATAGGAAAAAGTGATCTCTGTTTGTTAAAATCTTGAATTCCAAGTTTCTGCATTTTTGCGTTGTCATTTATGCATTGTTAGTTGTTTAATTTAATTTAATTTTCCAGTTTATATCCATAAAAAATTTTGTTTCTTAAACAAAGATCAATCTGAATTAAATGGTGCCTAAGCACAATCTTTGTAGGATAGATATCTACTTTTTTCTACAAGTCACGACCCGTATACTTATGGTTTTAAGCATAAAACTAGTAGTTGTTTCGCAATCAACAGTCTACGAATTTAATAAGATAAAATCTGAAGGTGGGATAGTAGTTCATTAATCAGGGTTTAATAGAATAGTTTTATAAGTTTCCACAAATTGAAGATACAGATCAACAAATTGAATTTCAATTATTTGTGGAAACATATCAATTAGTAGAATCATGGATAAAAGAAAGAAATTTTGTACCTATTCTTCTAAATTATTTGTATCAGTAGGATTAATATAGAAAACCAATTGGGATATGTAAGAACAAGACCATACATATTGATAAATATAACTGCTACTTATTTGTTAAATAGTTAGATCTTGCTTCTACTAACACAGGGATTGGAAGTGTAGCAAAAGGTATAACCCACAAATTATGATATTTATGTTCCATAATTTTTTAATTTATATCTTGTTTCTAATTCATTGACTTTTTTTTAGGAAGAAGACTGGGAAAGATCATGCAATAAAGTCAAAACAAGAAATCCAAATAGCCAAATTCTTGTAACCTAGAAAATGTGGAGGACAAAAGTGCCAAGTATTGATATTGTTGACTGTTAATGTTACATCTGCTAGATTGTAGTACTAGCATATCATACATGTCCATAAATATATGTTACATTTTCCTTTTAGTGGGTTCACTTGAAAAAGAAAAAGATCAAACAAATAATCAATTCGTTCTTTTCTTCTTGTTGCACTGCAAGCCTCTCCTATCGCTCTTTGCCCCCTTTTAATTCAACAAATTTCTCCTCGTTATGCATGTGATGCAGATGCAACCTTTCCGATTTCTTCTTTTTTAGTTGAAATAGGGCCATTAAATTCCATTGTTATGGAGTGCCAAGCTATGTGCTTTCTTTGCTTAATCTTTCTCCATCACCGTAGATTCCCTTTTGTCTTTATTTGAATTAGATTCGATTTTTGAATAGGCATACTGCACTATTAGGTGTGACTCCCCCAAGTCACACCCGTGACTGGGAGAAGTCCCAGTCAAGTGTGTGACTGGGGAGTTACACACACCCGTGACTTCCGCTAGTCACATGTGTGACTGGGGAGTCACACCTATGTGCCCAAGTCACGGGTGTGACTGGGGAGTCTCCCAGTCACACCCCTGACCCTCCCCTCCATTATAAATACCAATCTTTACTCATTTTTGCATTATTTTGCTTTGCTTCTTCTCCATCTGCAGACACAATCTCCATCCCTCACAAACGCACACCCCTTGCCAACGCACTCCCGTAATAATTTCTTAGTGGCCACCGCACAGCCATACTGCAGTAGCCAGCGCACAACTGTATTGTCGCTCCAGTCAACGTTGCAAGCCCATGCGTCCACCAAACCAACCTAGTAGGAGCACAAACGCCACCTTTACCTACGCAACCAGTTATGCCTCCAAGAATGAAACAACCCAGAGTTCTCTTGTTTCCACCATAAAAGCATAATTCAGGTATTCCATGCCTCAACTTTCAAAGTAGAGAGCACCAACAAAGGTACGCTTTTCATCAGCATTGAAAAATATTTTGAATAGATTTTTAGATTCTCAAGAACTTATTGAATTAGGAATATTTGATCGAGTCCACAAATTGCTGGGAATTATAAGCTGGGAATAATTTTCTGAATTTAGGAAAAATCATATGTAGAATTGACATTAAAGTTTCTGACCACTTTAGAATTAGTTCGTGAAACTAATAATGGGGACACTATGTTAAGTCTTAAATTTTAATTAATGAATGCATATTATGAGATTACTTTAGAAGTACTTAATGTTATTTTTTGCTTTCCAAATATTGATTTCCATGAATTTCCTGACGATTTTGTAGCTAGCAACTTTTGGTCACAATTGACCATTCTAAGAAACTTGAAATCTTTGGTGTTGATGAAGGTTATCAGGAAGCAAGGTAATCACTTTGTTCTTATCCATCATGACATGGGGGAAGCTTCGAGCAGCAAGCGAGCTCAAGTTGTAGAAATGGAAGCTTCAGAAGAAGATGATGTTCCACCTCCTCAACCCCAATATATGCATTAGACATCTTCATATAGTTACGTGGAGTATCAATCATTGATAAATCAATTGATAGAATTTGAATGGAAAACAAATGGCAGGCTCCACAACATTGAAGCTAGCATGGTGGAGATCCGAACCTTCATGGCCAATTTGAATGCTCGCTTCAAACAACCTCCGCCCCTATCTTAGTATCGTGTTTCTAACCTTTCCCTTTTTATTACTTATTGTTTTAATTTCTTTTTTGTTTTCATCTTTTTCCTTACTTTAGTTCTTTTGTCTCTTAGATCACCCTTTCATTTTCTTATCACATCGAGGGCAAAATGATGTTAAAGTGCTACTAGAGTAATAGTTTAGAACAAAAGAAAAAATGATTCTTTGTGTCTTGTGTGTTTGTTTTCCCATTTAGTATTTAAAGATGCATGATTATTAAATGAACTCAATCTGGATTAGAAATGCATAATATGAGTAAATGAGTATACTTGCATGCTTAGACTAATTGACTTGGATTTCGGTTAAAAGAAAACTGGCCTGTTGTGATAGATGAATGACACCTTTCATTTGGTAAGATTTTGAACCTTTTTGAAATATTAAATACCAAATTCTGTAATTATTTGTCGAGAGTGTTCTTTTGTGGTTAAGGAACCCTAGAACTTGCTTGCAAATACTAGTTGAGATCACACAATCTTATGCAAATATTGAAATGATGAAGACAATTAGGATTTAGGCCTTTTGCTTAAAAGGCCACCATGATTTTGCCACTAGTAAACCACCTTTGAGCTTAACTTGACACATTTTCTTTGTTGGATCCCACTTTTAGGATTTTCTATTTTATTTTATTTTAATTATGTTATTAGATTATCAAGCGTGGAAATAAATTAGAATTTGTGAATTAGAAACTTTTGGAGTTTAATATGGTGTATTATAGATTTTGGTAAGGTGGTATAAAGTAAAGGAAGGAGTTAGTAGGCATTTCATGAATGTGGAAGGGTAAAGATTAGAAATTCAAAAAGTTGTCTTAAGATAATAAGACAAAAGAAGAGAAGAGTCGTGAGTGTTAAGGAAGTAAAGAAGTAG
>JAOQMS010009590.1:0-42726 GCA_027563885.1 Erythroxylum longipes
TCCTTTGGTGATATCTTCAAATCCTTTGAGAATTTCTCAAATCTAATGATAGATTTGAGTTCCTTGACCCCAAATTATCTTAGAACACCTGGGTTTGGTTTGAAGAATAAAAAAAAGTGGTGAAAAATAGGTGATGGCCGAATGCTTCATCTTCTCCTCCTCTCTTCTCCTTTCTTCTCTTTCCTTTTAACTAAAACAAGGTGGTTTAAGTCTAAAAAATGAAGTGCACGGCCACACATAAGAAGAGTCTAGAATTTTGGCTCTTCTTTGACCAAAATATGGTAAAATAACCCTTTTACCCTTACGTTATATGAAATTACCATAATACCCTCCAAACTTTTCCTAAATTTGCAATTAAGCCCAAAATTTGAGAACGATCAAAAAAATTTTTTCATTTTGGTCCTTGTACTTTTTCCAATTATAATTAAGCCCCTCAATTTTATAAAATTACATATTGGTCCTCCAAGAATTGAAAATTTACATTTAAGTCCTTTAACTTTTAACAATTTGCAAATAAGCCCTTATACACATCAACTTTTCCAATTAAGCTTTCTAAGTGTCCAATAAGTCTATAAATCATGTCTAATCACCTCAAAGGAATTAGAACACATTTAATTTGACCACCATGGTCATATCCATCCAATGGACTCAGTTTTTCACACTTAAGTGCTTATATGTCGGAAATCTCCAAAATTTCGCATACCGATGAACTCTAAGTTCATATAAGGGCATATAACATTTTATATCACTGGCATACATACCAAAAGGATTCAAATATATCTTTGAACTCATATACAACCATGTATATGTCAATATATAGTAGTATCTTCAAGTACAGACCAATACAAAAGGGCTCAGAAAATTTGGCGTTAAAAGTACATAACTTTGTACAAAATGCACTAAAGGCAATTGCCTTTAAGGCACTACTCTAACATGTCTTTCAGTTCATAGGATAGTGATTTGGAGGTAAAGATCCACAAAAGGAGTGTTTTAAGTATCTAGGATCTATCATCCAAAGCAAGATTAAGGTGGATAAAGACATTGTTCAATGTATCATATCAGGGTAGCTTAAATGGAAATGTTTATTAGGAGTTTTATGTGACAAAAAGATATCACTCAAGTTCAAAAATAAATTTTATCGTTTAGCGATTAGGCCAGCCAAGCTCTGTGAAGTAGAATATTAACCTATTAAATAAGTGCATAGTCATAAGTTAATGGTGGAGGAGATGAGGATGTTTCGTTGGATGTGTAACCTTACTAGAAGAGATAAGGTCATGAATGTAATTATAAAAGAAATTAAGGGTAGCTAATATTAATAAAAATTAAGAGAGACAAGGCTTAGATAGCTTTAACATGTTAAAAGGAGACATCTTAACGCTTTAGTGAGAAGATGCGAAAAGATTATACTTAGGGACTATAAGAGGAAAAAAGGAAGACCTAAGAAGAACTAAGGAAGGTGATAAAGAATGATTTGTCTCTGCTAGAACTTACCAAGGACGTAACCATTAATAAAAAACTGTGGCTTATGAGGATACATGTAAAGGATCTCACATAAACTGATCCTTCTTTTTTTCACACGAGTCTTATATCTTGTATTTAGCCTAAGCTTTTAATAAGTAGTATCTCTCTCTTAGTTATTTAGCCTAAACATTTCCTTACTTAGCCTAGACGATATCTTATAATGATTTGTTTGTTTTATTTATTTACTTATTTTACCTTTAATTTTTATTCATTACCTTATTCTATATTTATTTTATTATTTGTTTTATTACTTATTTTATATTTTTATTTATAAATATTTATTTATATTTATATTTATTATTTATGTTTATGTTTATCTTTATCTTTATTATCAATTTATTATTTTAATATGTATAATTTTATTTTATTTTAGTATATTATTTATATATTTATTTTGTGTGTGTGTGTGTGTGTGTGTGTGTGTGTGTGTGTGTGTGTGTGTGTGTGTGTGTGTGTAGGAAATAACTTCTTTACCAGTTTAGATTACGTATATCATGACCTTCTGAGGCTTCGTGTTCAATAAGACTTTAACTAGGATATATCGGAGATACTCGGTCAATCGGTAGATGTGATATCTTTGAACTGTCGACTTTTAATGTATATCAAGACAACATAAGTCACAAAATTAATCCTTATCCATCTTTGGTTCTAATTTTTTTGTTCGTTTCAGCCATGAACACCGCTTGGTCTCATAAGTGCTTAGAGAATCGACCTTCATTTATTCTCCTTGAAGTGGCTTACACTTCACATAGGTGATTTCTAAATGTGTATTCCATAAACACACTATTTGATTATCTTAAATCAAATTTAGAAATCATTAAAAACCTTGATGAGCTAGATTTATCCTTGTTTCAAAACATTGTATCATCATAAGAATAGGTTAAATTTGTTTAACAATGTTGAACCGTAATTCATGACTTTGTTTTCTCCTTGAACCTAGATCTTGGGATCTCCAATCTACTAGGTAGAGTTACCACCATAATGACTTGTCCTCGGCCACAAACCCATTCCTCTAGATGTTTTTTCAACTAAATCTCTAGGTAAGCCTTTTTTTAACGGATTCGATATGTTATCTTTAGACTTCACATAATCAATTGAGATAACTCCACTGGAGATTAGTTGTTTAACTGTACTATGCCTTCGTCTTATATGACGAGACTTCCCATTATACATAAAGCTCCCAGCTCTACCAATTGCAGCTTGGTTATCGCAATGTATACATACAGAAGTCATTGGTTTAGGCCAAAATGGAATATCTTCTAAAAAATTCCGGAGCCATTCAGCTTCTTTACCGGCTTTGTCAAGAGCTATAAACTCTGACTCTATTGTAAAACGAGCTATACATGTTTGCTTGGAAGATTTCCAAGACACAGCTCCTCCACCAATTATGAAAACATATCCACTTGTGGATTTTGTTTCCGTTGCCCCGATGATCCAGTTTGCATCACCTTATCCTTCAAGAATAGCTGGATAATTTTTGTAATGCAAAGAATAGTTTTGGGAATGTTTAAGATATCCCAAAACACGTCTCATTGCCATCTAATGAGTATGATTTGGATTACTAGTATATCGACTTAGCTTGCTTACTGCACAAGCTATGTCTGGTCGTATGCAATTCATAATATACATTAAGCAGCCTAGCACATAAGCGTAATCCACTTAAGACTCACTAATTCCTTTGTTCTTTGCAAGAGCAAGATTAACATCTATCGGAGTATTCACCTCTTTGTGATTTAGATACTTGAATTTGTCAAGAACCTTTCCAATAGAATGAGATTGAGATAATGCTAGTCCTTGCAGAGTCATATGGATCTTAATTCCAAGAATAAAATCGGCAACTCTTAAATCTTTCATATTAAATTTCTTAGCTAGCATTTTCTTAGTGGCATTGACGTCGAAAATTTCTTTACTCATTATCAACATATCGTCCACATATAAACAAACAATGACTACATGATTTGGAGCGTTCTTAATATAAACACATTTATCACACTCATTAATCTTGAAACCATTTAACACCATTACATTGTCAAATTTAGCATGCCATTGTTTAGGAGCTTGTTTAAGTCCGTAAAGGGACTTAACAAGTCGATACTTAAACAGGTTGACACACCTTCTTTTCTTTTCCAGGAGTTATAAAACCTTCAGGTTATTCCATATAAATTTCTTCCTCTAAATCTCCATTTAAGAAAGCTGTTTTCACATCCATTTGATGCATTTGAAGACCATACACGGCAGCTAAAGCAACTAGCACCCGAATAGATGTAATTCTTGAGATTGGTGAGTATGTGTCAAAATAATCAAGACCTTCTCGTTGTTTAAAACCTTTTACAACAAGTCGTGCTTTATATTTGTCAATATTACCATCATCTTTTAGCTTCCTCTTGAATATCCATTTAGAACCTTATGGTTTATTACCTGGAGGAAGATCAACCGATTCCCACGTGTGGTTGTTTAATATAGATTCTATTTCATTATTGATTGCCTCTTTCCACTGTTGAGCTTTGGATGAAGTCATAGCTTCCTGGAATGTCTGAAGCTCATTTTCTAACAAGTAAGTTAGGAAATCTGATCCAAAAGAAGTAGGTACCCTTTGACGTTTACTACGTCTTGGGTTCTCATCATTAGGTATACTTTCTTTTATCCTTTCCTAGATCGCTTAGCTTTATCGCTAGATGATTCATATTCCTTCTTATACGGAAAATATTTTCAAAGAATTCAGCATTGTCTGATTCTATCACTGTACTAGAATGGATGTTAGGTATTTCTGATTTATACACCAGAAAACGATATGCTTTACTTTTATTAGCATATCCAATGAAAACACAATCTATTGTTTTCGGCCCAATCTTAACATGTTTTGGTTTAGGGACTTGTACCTTTGCTAGACACCCCCACACTTTGAAGTAGTTCAAGTTTGGTTTTCTTCCCTACCATTTTTCATACGGAATGGTTTGTGTCTTATTGTAGGGCACTAAGTTGAGTATTTGAGTAGCTGTAAGAACAGCTTCCCCCCACAAGTTCTAAGGTAAACCTGAGCTTATTAGTAAAGCATTCATCATCTCTTTTAAAGTTTGATTCTTTCTTTCCGCAACTCCATTTTGTTGTGGTGTATATGGATCAGTTGTTTGATGAATAATCCCATATTCCACACATATTTCTTTAAAAGGAGATTCATACTCACCACCTCTATCGCTTCTTATCATTTTGATCTTTTTTATTAAGTTATGTCTCAACTTCGTTCTTAAATTGTTCGAATGCATTAATCGCTTCATCTTTGCTATTAAGCAAGTAAACATAGCAATATCTAGTGCTATCGTCAATAAAAGTAATAAAATACTTCTTCCCACCTCGTGATGGTATTGACTTCATATCACAAATATCGGTATGAATTAAATCCAAAGGTTCGGAATTCCTTTCAACGGAATTATACGAATGTTTAGCACATTTGGATTCAACACATACTTGACATTTAGATTTATTACATTCAAACTTAGGTAAAATTTCCATGTTCATCATTTTCTTTAAAGACTTGTAATTAACATGTCCTAAACGTGCATGCCATAAATTATTTAACTCGAGTAAATACGCAGAAGAATCAACTTTATTATTACTCAAGGCCATTACATTGAGTTTGAAAAGGCCATCCTGTAGATAACCCTTTCCACCATACATGTCATTCTTGCTAATTACAACCTTATCGGACACAAATACAACCTTAAATCCGTGTTTGACTAGAAGTGATGTAGAAACCAAGTTTTTACTGATTTCAGGCATATGGAGTACATTATTTAGAGTAACAACCTTGCCCGACGTCATCTTTAAAAATATCTTCCCAAATCCTTCTACTTTTGCAATTGAAGAGTTGCCCATAAATAGCTTCTCCTCAGGACCAAAAGCAGCATATGACGTGAACATGTCTTTTGTAGTACACACATGGCGGGTAGCTTCAGAATCAATCCACCATTATTTAGGATTGCCTACCAAGTTACATTCATACATGACAACACACAAATTGTCAACATCATCCATTTCAACTATGTTGGCTTGACCTGTCTTCTTCTTGTTCTTGGGTGAACGACAGTCTGAGGATCGATGTTTGACCTTACCGCAGTTGTAGCAATTCCCTTTGAACTTTTTTTTGCTAGGGTAATTTTTAGGCCCAGATGCCTTCTTCCTTTTCTTGGGGTTATCTTGAGCAGATTCAACTATGTTTTCTCCTACGATGGTTGTTTGACCACGAGCCCTTTTTTCAGCCAACCTATTATCTTCTTCAATCCTCAACCAAACAATAAGGTCTTCAAGTGTCATCTCTTTCCGCTTGTGTTTCAAGTAATTTTTAAAGTCCTTCCATGTAGGAAGTAACTTCTCTATGAAAGCAACAACTTGAAAAGGCTCATTGATCATCATACCTTCGACAAGAAGATCGTGAACAATCACTTGAAGTTCTTGGACTTGAGTGACGAGCTTGGTATCAACCATTTTGAAGTCAAGAAATTTTGCTGCCACAAATTTCTTCAACCCCGCATCTTCAGCCTTGTACTTCTTCTCGAGTGCATCCCATAATTCTTTAGAAGTTGCAATAGGGCTGTAGACATTATACAGAGAGTCTTCCAGGAAACTCAAAATGTAGTTCTTGCACAAAAAATCAGAATGCTTCCACGCTTCTATAACACTGAACCATTCTGCTTCTGGCATGTTCCCATTTAGTACAGGAACATCCTCTTTGATAAACCTTTGCAGGCTCAAAGTGGTTAGATAGAAGAACATCTTCTGTTGCCACCTTTAAAAATCGACTCTTGTAAACTTTCCGAGGTTCTTAGTCGGTGCAGGTGCAGCATGATTTGGCACGACAGGACGTGCATTCTGATTTTGTCCCACAAGGATGCACCTTGGTTTGGAACAACATTATTTTGATCCATTTCCATGTCTGAAACACAACTCAGGAAACAAAACAAAACAAAACAGACTATTAGTATTAAATACTAATTTGAATTTGGAGTAGAAAATCACAAAGATTTATAATCTCCAGGAAAACAAAACCCGAGTCGAAACCATACAGGTTTTAATCTCGAATTTGAGTAGAGAACCATAAAAGTTCTAATCTCGAAAATCATTTGAGCAAGAAATCACGCAGGTTTCAATCTCGAATTTGAGTAGAAAACGACAAAGGTTCTAATCTCGAAAATTGTTTGAGTAGAAAATCACACAGGTTATAATCTCGAATTTGAGTAGAGAACCACAAAGGTTCTAATCTCGATAATCGTTTGAGTAGAGATCGACTACAGTGTAAATCGAGTAAAAACCAAATACAAGCTAAATTCCTTAAGACTGATATTCTCGGGCTTAAATAATCGAAAAAAGAAAGAAAAAACAGAATTGAATAAAATCGACGAAAAGGAAAAACAAACCTAGTCAACAGAATACATTATTTTTCCTTAAGGAATTTATTCCCCCCACAGTATCCAAGGTTATGGAATAATCCCTCTTAGGCTAAAATGGTTTACTCACCGGTGTAGTGATACTCCAAACGTCGATGACTTGCGAACTCAAATCCGGATGAAATCACAGTTGTTGTTTTGATACAAATATAGAAATCCTTTTTTTCGATAATAAAGAGAAAAGAAAAACAACTGGAAGGAAAGTGAAGAGAAGAATAGTTGCAAAAAAACTATGATATTGCACACTTAACATAAAAAGGTACTTTTCCTATTTATAGAGAATGAAAACGTACATATGAAAGGGTGCAACCTATTTATAATTGAAAGGTACTTCTAAAAGGGTGCAACCTATTCATAATCGAAAAGGTACTTCTAAAAGGGTGCAACCTATTCATATCACAAGGTGTTTCTTTATCTGAACAGGCACAATGGTTTGCTAAATTTTATTCCCATTCACACTCTTTATTTCCCAACAACTTCCACTTCTATCTAATAATTTTTTTTTGGTTTTAGTGCTTTAGATCACTCTTAGGCGATTTATAGTCCTTTTTTTGAAAAATTAAAAAATCCATTTATAGTCCTTTTTCGTAAGTACATTTGTATTCTTTATCTTTTCTTTTTAAGAATATAATTATTTTTAATTAAAAAACTATTTTTCAACTTCATATGATAAATTATAAAGGTTATAATATTTCATCTTACATAATACTACACAAATATTATGTAAAGCAGAACATTAGTTCTTTAAAACATTATTTGTTTAAAGCTCCTTACACTCAGTGAGTCTTAGCTTAGTAACTAAGTTTATATTTTTAATTTATTAACAGTTGCATGTTTATATTCAAAGACTTAGTCTTTTGAACTTCCAATCAATTCCTTACACATTTTGTATTTATCTGAAAAGATTTTATGCTTTCAAGTCTTTAAAATATAATCATTATATAAACAAAATATTAAAAGAAAGGAAGAAAGATGAGTATTTGTTTCAAGAGATTTGTAGGGAAAAAAAAAGTTAAAGGTGATATGTCGTTCTCCATTCTTTCTTTGACAAAAAAATTTCTAGAGAAATTTCTTCAGGGAATCAAAATTAAGGGGAAATGATCAAAATATAGATTTAGAAATCTGCATTGAAGGTATTGATGCATTCTTCTGGTTAGTGTCAGATTCTAATGAAAGTTAATATTTTCACTTTTGTTTGTTTAATTTTCTTGCATGGCCTAAGGATCCACCACTGGTAAAGGGGTAATTAATTTTAACGGCTTCCGCCATGTGCTATGCAATGAACGTTAAGAACTTCTTGTGGCTTGCATTATTTTATATATTAAGGGTTTCATCCCTGCCTCCCTTAATATATAAAATAAAATGTCAAAATGATGTTAACTAAAAGAGCCTGTCTGCCCAAATATATATATATATATAGATATATATATATATATATACACACACACATATATATATATATATATGTGCACTGTATTTTAATTTTAATTAATATAAGTATTTATATAATATGTAATTATTATTTTTACTAGTATAATTGTATTTCTATTTAATATATGTACCTTTATTTTTATTGTGTTTACAGTTTCTTATTAAATTAGTAAGTGTAGTATTTTATAGACAAACATTATAATTTTATAGTTCAATTACATATTTAATATTTAATATCAATTAAGTTTTGCCGGTAAAGTTAAAAATGCAAATTAAATTTATAATTTGTAAATAAAACTTATTATAAAATTTTAATCAAATATTAAATAAATTAATAATTTATATATTATTATTTAAATATAAATTTTAAATTTAAATAAAATAATATATTTCAAATTAAAAGTTTGTATCTTTTTACATATTTAACTAACATGAACATATATACATATATACCTGATCAGCTGTAATAATCTTGCTTCAAATTTTCTAGTACTACTTCCTTAATAAATTAATAAAAACCAGTTTTTGACAATATGTAATTAATAAGATATATAACTATAAATAATCATCTAATAATAAATATGATATAAAAATATTACAATAATGATTTAAACTTTCCAATATTTTACGCACAAACTTAAGAAAATTGTTTTCCTTAATTGTAAATATACAAATGGTATTTAGAAAATATGAAAAGAAAAATAAAATTAATAAAATATTATAACTATTAATTATATTGCATAATTTCAAGAAACGTCTGAAAAGTTTGAAAGTAATGGATAGCACCAAAACAAACTTTAAACGTCAATTTAAAAAATCGAATAGTTTATATGATGTTCTAATTGATTAAAATTAGAACATCACATATAATTAATTATGACAACTATTGAAATACATGAAGATTGTATTTGAATTTAATTTTTCAATTTTACAAATGAATATTAATTTTTTTACTTTATATGATGTTCTAATTGTTGTAATTTAATATTTTAGAAGTTTAAAATTAAATTCAAATATTTCTCGTAATTAATGTAAAGAATAATTAAAATAACCTTATCATAAATACATATATTTAACAAGGATAATAACGATATAAAAAATATATTTATACCACATATTAATTTTTATGATTAAAATATTGTCTTATTTTAATAATATATTTATTTAACATAATATATTTTTTAACATAATTTATATTTTTCTCATTTTTTAAATTTTATGTTGAATATATAAAGCCCAAAAATATAAGATATTTTATTTAATCAAAGATATAATTTGCAACTTAACGTTTCACAAATTTCTGATATAGTATCTACCATTATTTATGGTACTGAATTAAAAGTCTAATCTTATTAAAATAATATTTAAATCACCTTAAATCCTAAACTTCATTAGGCTTATATTAAATTTTATTAATTACTTTACCTACTTGGTTTGATGGATGTATCACTTTTTTAGGTGATATGGCTATTTTAAACAAAATAATAGCATAAATCAATATATAAAATGTTCTTAATTTTTACTTATAGTTAATAATAATAAGTAAATAATAAAAATAATTAATAAAAATAATCTAATTTCTTAATTTTGTTTATGTTAAATACCAATTCACGTTGATCAAAACATTGACTGATGAATGTTTTGTAATTGGTCTTTCTGATTGATAATGGGGGCAAGTGTTAAAAATAAGAAGCGGATGAAATCAACCTTTCAATAAAACTATGCTTTCTAGAAATACATGAAGAAGAGTGCAAAAAGTAAATACATGAAGAAGAGTGCAAAAAGTAAATTGAAATCCCAATTATAAGCACACCATGCTTTTCCATTCGTAAAGTGCTTTACACGAAGAATTTTTTGTACTTTTGGAAATAAAAAATTGAGGAATCACTCTAAATAGTGGCATCTAGAGATGTTGAGTTTTGGTGCTTCGTTAGTGCGCGGCCGAGTCACCACCAAGTACTCAAGAAGGCCATTACTTCCTTTGGCGAGATCCTTGATTCCAAAGTATCGACTGATCGGACATGATCTGACCTAATTCAACATTATCTCAATCTCAAATTGGTGATATGTTTTTATTATTATTAAACATGTGTTGCTGTTCTTATTATGTTACCGATCACCCAATCGGTCTAGCCATCTTCATCTTTTATGTGGACAATAATCGATTTTTGTCTTTTCTATTGAATATTTATGGGTTTCTCTCGTTGTTTGATAACATATACTATATTTTCAGATAATACTAGCCATCATCAGATATATTGCAATCTAATTTCAATTGATAGTGGTATTAACAAATTGTTAGATCACTACAACAAAGTAGACATTTAACTACATTTGTTTTGGCGACGTTTCAAAAATTGTCGCTAAAAGTGATCATATTGCGACGATTTTAAAATCGTCACTAGAACTAAGTATTTAGCGACTAATTACAAAAGCTTCACAAAGGGATCAACATTTGGTGAGTCAAACGGTAAATATTTAGTGACGATTCCTGAAAATCGTCACAAAATGGTCAACATTAGGTGATAATTTTAAACATTCATTACTAAATAAACTTTTGGTGATGCTTTCAGAAATTGTCACTATAATTTGGTAAACATTTGATGATTAATTTTCAAAATCGTCACTAAAGGGTTCACATTTGGTGACGATTATATAAAATCGTCACTAAAAGGACATTTGGTGACTATTTTCAAAAATCACTACCAAAGGTTCATAGACGTTTAGCTACGTGTTTCACATTGTAGCTAAAAGTAACCATCTGGTGACGATATTTGAGAAGCGTCACCAAAGGATCAACATTTGGTGACGAATTTTATTTTCATTGTCACTAAATGGTTCACATTTAGTGACGATTTCTGGAAATAGTCGCCAAAAGTTCTATAGTAATTTGCAACACATTTGGTGACCATTTGCCAAAATCGTTACCAAAGGGTTCACATTTTTCGAAATTGTTAAATTAACATTTTTGTAATTTATAATAGTTAAGATATGTTTTATTGGAAATTTGTTTTGAATGTTTACAACGTATTGTTGGAAAAATACACCTTACATAATTTTAAGTGTTAAACATGAGTATTAATTAATCATTAATATTTACTAACAGTGCAAAAATTTGTTATAAAAATTTTAATAATTGTATCAATATAATAATATGATATATACAGTAGTATGAATTTTGAATTAGAAGGTTAACAATTCTTACAGTCATAGAACAAAAACAATAACAGTTCACACTCAATAGTACGCAGCTTGGCTCCTAATTAGTAGAGAGGTTGTATAACAAATTCTTACAGATACAATAATAAATCAACTTTAAAGCTGAGTAAAGTTGATTGCATCGATAAATAACAATGATATAATTATTTTTTTGGATTTCAAGTGACATGAGACTTGGTAAAGGTAAATGAGTCCCCGATGTCTAGATTCCTGAGAAGGGTCCTTGTACATTCGAAGGCACTAATTGAAATAGTGATAGTTCTTCCCTTAGGTGTAGGGTTTTTCATGCCCTCTTGTAACAGTGTTTCTGCTATAGCTAAATTTTTAAAGGATACAGTGAACGAGTCACTAGATTTAATATGGAAGACAAGTTCTCTAAATGAACTACTAGTATAAAACGGTTTACTTAAAACACAATTAGTAGAGAATTTAGATATTGTCAGATTAGTAAACTGTTAAACGAATCAAAATTGGAGTGATATGCATATGTGAATGCCCAGACGAAGTCTATGGAATTGGAAAATTTTCTTAAACAACCAATTTCCCTAATCCTTTACGGACCGTTGTGACATCGGTCCTACCTTTATAGGCTTACATGTCATCTTTGAGATTCAAGGAAGCTTAAAACAACATGTAGTATATACCATTGATAGGTGTGAATTGCATAATATTTAAGGGCTTAGTTTGTTATATATTTAAGTGTTAATTTAATCATTTAGTATGTGTTTAGGTTAGAATCGTGTTAGTTTGTTAATTAATTGTGTTTAAGTGTTTTTTTTGGGTTAGTCAAGTCTTCAAGCTTAAATATTATGTTTTTAAGGTACCTTAATATATTTGTTGATGTTTCAGGCTCAACATCGAAGAACGGAGAAGTTTCAGAGACATTCGGGCCAAAACAACAGCCCAGGATCATGGAACAATAGGCCACGATCGTGATGGAAGCATTGGAGCCAGCCCACGATCGTGATAGAAGACTATGACACAGCAGACGATCGTGGGCTGATTGACACAATCGTGACAGAAGGGTTAGATGTAGCCCACGATCGTGGCCTGCGTCGGGCAGACGAGAAAACAAGTAAAAAATTAAAGTTTCGAGGGATTTTTGGGACCTTTTGACCCTAAAAAAACCCTAGGGCTACTTAGAACACAAAAGGTATTTAAAGAACAAAAAGAACACAGAGAAGAGAGCTTTTGCATCAGCTACAATTCAGAAACCCTAGAAAGTTCATCGAGAGATCGAGAAAGAGAAGAAGGAAGGGAGACGTGAAGAAGAATCCTACGTGAATTACTTCCCGAAATAGGAAGTTTCTCGCCGTTGCTGCGTCTGTCATCCATTCCAATTCTATTTTTAGTTTAGTTTCAATTTTATGACTGTATAGAATTTGGGATAGCTGTTGATGATAGGATTGTTTAAATGTCGAGAATTGTCTAAACTCACCTTCGAGTTATTTTTTCTTTGATATTAATGAAATTTGATTGTTGTGTTTTTATTAGAACTCTTGTGATTTAATTTCTGCAATTGAATAATTCGGTGATAAACTGAAATGGTGAACTAAATGAAAAATCATTAAATAGGGCTAACGAAAGTTAGGTAATTTAATAAAATAAGAATTAAATCAAATCGATAAACTTGTTCAAAGAGAGATCTTGCATAGGTTTTCGGTAGTTTTTAGACAACTTTAGATCTAATTTAGGTTTTGGATAGATTGTTAATCGAGAGATTGCAATTCCCATATTCTGATTAGGGTTAATGGTTATAACTCGAGAAAGAGTAATCAACCCTAGGACCGTCTAAAGCTGAAAATCCAGTAATTCATAATCAGTTAGGTTTTCATTAAAGTCAGATAAAATTCCCCTTTCTCTCAATTGGTAGTTCTGAGGTTGATTCTTGATTAGGTGTAGCATCTGCTATTTTGATTATATTTTTGAATTTGAGTTTTGGAGTTGATTGCATGATAGAAATAAATTCTTATCTTATTTTTGTTCATTTTGAGTTATTTTGAATCGTATTGGCCTTAGATTTTATGATTAGATTAACCCTCTTCGTGGTATCGACACCTTAGGTACTATACAAATGATCTGTGTGCTTGTGAAATATCGAGGTTAAATTATTAAAACTTATTCATATCAGAAACCTGCAATCAAGTTTTTGGCATCGTTGCCGGGGAGGCGATTAGTTTAGTTCTATAGTTTAAGGCATTAAGTTAGTTCTTAATTTTTGTTTTCATTCTTTCTTTTCTATTTCAGAAATTGTGCTCTTGTATGAACACAAGAGTCACAAAAGGTTCAATTCATGCAGTTGAAACTTTAGACTTAGACATCACTCGACTAGAACGAATCATTAGGAAAGCTCGGCGTGAAGAAGAAGAAGAAATCGTGAAATCAACAATAGCTGAGAAATTTTAGCAAAATTTAGACCACGGAGCTAACCAAGAACATCAACAATGGACCCTTTTGGACTTTATGAGACCAGCGTTCAATGCGGCTGACTAAGGAGTAACTAGGATGCTTGTTCAAATAGCCTCATTTGAGATAAAACAAGCCCTCTTAAACATGCTTCAACAGAATGTGCAGTTTTATAGACTAGCAAATAAAGATACCAATGCACACATAGTGAACTTTCTCGAACTCTGTGATACCTTTTTGTACCATCAGATGTAGGAAGATACAGTTAGAATTAGGCTTTTCTCCTTTACTCTTACAGATAGAACAAAGTCTTAGTATCAGTCCCTAAACCAAGCCAATGTCACGATGTAGGATTAGCTAGTTCGGGCTTTCTTCGGTAAGTATTTCCTTTTAACTAAGACCACTAAGATCATCAAGGAAATTACCAATTTCCAGTAAGGTGATGGGGAATCGATCTACAAAGTGTGGGAAAGATACAAGGATTTGCAACGGAAGTGCCCACACCACAACTTACCTAAGGAATTCTTGTTGCAAACATTTTATAATGGAGTAACCCCACATATGAGAGGCATGATTGACACAGCTTTAGGAGGATCACTAATGAGGAAGATAGTTGATGAAGCAGAAGAGCTGATAGAGGAGATGGCGAGTAATAGCTGCCTATGGATGAACGGGTGGAATAGACAGACTACTTCATTCAGAAAGCAAAAAATAATTATGGCTATCGATCAAATGACAAAAATGCAAGCAAAAATTGACAACTTGATGTGATAGCTCAATAGCATGAAGACTTCATCCTTAGCCCCAGTGAAAGCCATACAATTAAAGTGTGAACTTTATGGACAAATGGACCATGATATCGTTGACTGTTACTTGATGAAGGAAAGCAATCTAGAGCAAGTAAATTATATGGGACTACAATATGGATGAGGAGGGGGCAACAATCCCTACTCCAACACCTATAACCCTGGGTGGAAGAATCACCCTAACATCTCTTGGACAAATAATGTTGGAGGATAGTTCAGGCCACAAGGACAATCAAGCTTCCAATAAGATAAATCAAGCTCAATGGAATCCAAGTTGGATGGAATTTTAGATAAGCTTGGAACTCTAAATGATGCACAAAAGAAGTTGGAAGGCAAATTTGTGCAAGTCATTAAGAACTATGCTTCTTCAATTCTTAATTTAGAGGCCCAAGTAAATAAATCGTCAAGCACCTTATCTATGTGAAATTTGGGAAATCTTCTTAACACTTCAGGAACAAAACCAAGGGAGCAAATAAAAGCTATTACACTTCAAAGTGGGAAGGAACTTGAACCACCCACAAGGACAATAGAGGAGACCATCTATCTTGTTGAGAAAAATCAAGAAAAAGAGAAGGAAGTGGACATGAGCGAATACCCTCCTTTTGTCACCCCTCCACTATATCAACCCAAAATACCTTTTTCTCAACGATTACAAAAGATGCACAATTTGCCAAATTCATTGATAAATTGAAGGCACTACAGCTAAATCTCTCCTTTATAGAGATGTTGGAACATATGCCTAAATATGCAAAATTTTTAAAGGGCATATTATTAAAGAAGCGTACTTGGGAAGATAATCAGACAGTAGCTCTAACTAGCACCTACAGTTTCGTAGTTATCAATCAGATGCCACCTAAAATGGAAGATCCAGGGAGTTTCATAATACCCTTTGTGGTTGGTGAGTTTGAATTTACAAAGTGTTTGTGTGATTTAAGAGCAAGCATCAATCTTATGCCTTTGTCTATATTAAAGAAGTTAGGATTGAGTAAGGTTAAGCCAACATCGATGTTAATTCAATTGGCTGATCAATCCATTAAAAGATCGTTTGGAAGAGTGGAAGATGTTCTGATGCAAGTGGACAAGTTCATTATTCCTATAGATTTTGTGGCTCTAGATTTTGAAGAAGATAAGAACTGGCCACTGATCTTAGGTCGACCATTTTTGAATATAGGAAAAGCTATAATTGATGTTCATAAAGGGAAATCGACACTTCGAATAGGTGAGGATCAGATCAAATTCAATATGAATAAAGCCTTAAAGAATCCAATAACAAGCAGCGTATGCATAAAGGTTGAAATTAAGGATTAAAATGAACAAATACGAGTTAAGAGTTGCATAGCAGAAGTACAGTCAGTAGAAGTGGAGATAGACACTGGATATCAAAAAATTGAATATAAAGGAGACGATGAGATAGAGGAGTCGGATGTTCAACTGCATTAAGACAAATTGGTTCGAACTGAAGCACCCATACCACCATCTTCAGAAAAACTACCAACATTAGAGCTTAAACCCTTACTTACACATCTCAAATATACGTTTATAGGTAAAGGCAAAACATTAACAATAATAATCTCCAATCAATTGAATGAGAAACCAAAAAGTAGGGTTGTAGAAACTGTTAGAAAGCAAATGAAAGCCATCAGATGGCAGATTGCTGACATTCGAGGCATAAGCCCAAATGTTGCATGCACCGAATAAACCTAGAGGAAGGATGTAGAATAGTGAGGGAGCGTCAACAGATGTTGAATCCTAATATGAAGGGGGTGTTTAAGAAGGAATTCATAAAACTCTTAGATGCAGGGATAGTTTATCCCATCTCCAACAGTGAATGGGTCAGCCCAGTACAATGTGTACCTAAGAAAGGTGGAATAACGGTAATAAAAAGTTATAATGGAGAAGTAATTTCAACAAGAATAGTCATACGATGGAGAATATGCATAAATTATCGCAAATTCAATTCAGTGACTAAGAAAGATCATTTTCCTCGTCCATTCATAGACCAGATGATAGAAAGGGTAGCTGGTCATTCATTTTATTACTTCTTAGATGGATATTTAGGATATAACCAGATTTTCATCTACCCCGATCTTCAGAAAAAGACTACATTCACTTACCCTTATGGTACATTCGTATATAGACGAATGCCTTTTGTATTTTGCAATGCCCCGGCTACATTTTAAAGATGTATGTTGTCGATCTTCGTTGATATGATAGAAGATATAACGGAGGTGTTCATGGATGATTTTTCAGTTTGTGGAGATTCTATAGAAATGTGTTTAACTAATTTGGGTAGAGTTATTCAAATAAGTGAAGAGTCACACTTGGTGCTGAATTGGGAGAAGTGCCATTTTATGGTGCAAGAAGGGATAGTGCTAGGGCATAAAATCTCACACCAAGGATTTGAAGTTGACAAAGAAAAAACAGAAGTGATAGAGAAACTTCCACTGCCAAGCAATGTAAAAGGTGTGCAAGGATTTTTAGGTCATGCAGGATTTTACTGTCGATTCATCAATGACTTTTCGCAAATTGTAAGACCTTTGACAAACCTTTTAGTCAAGGATGTGCCCTTCTTGTTTGATGACAAATGTATGTATGCATTCAACACACTAAAGTAGTCATTAATATCAGCACCAATTCTAACACCACCAGACTAGACACTTCTATTTGAAGTTATGTGGGATGCAAGTGACCAAGCCATAGGTTGTGTTTTGGGCCAAAGGAGAGAAAAGAAGTTGCATATGATTTACTATGCCAGTAAGACCCTCACAGGACCTCAGTTGAACTACACCACTACAGAAAAGGAACTACTCGCAGTAGTGTACGTGTGTGATAAGTTTTGATAATACCTTTTGGGTTTGAAGGTAATTGTATTCACTGATCACTCGACATTAAAATACCTGTTCAACAAAAAAGATGCAAAACCAAGGCTCATTCGATGGGTATTACTTTTACAAGAATTTTATATAGAGGTGAGAGATAAAAAAGGAGTAGAAAATGTGGTTGCAGACCACTTATCTAGACTTGAGGGAGGGGAATGTAAGCCAAGCGAAAATATTAACGAAAATTTCTCCAATGAAACCCTAATGCTACTCAAGAGTTTGACTACACCATGGTTTGTCAATATCGTAAATTATGTTGCCAGTGGTAAAATTTCGTCAGATTTTTCTTACCAATAAAAGAAGAAATTCTTGCATGATTGTAATCGATATATATGGGATAAGCCAATTTTATATAGAGCATGCACTGATGGGTTAATGCGACGATGTGTTCTAGAGGAGAAAATGCTAGACATCCTAAAGCAATGTCATGAAGGTCAGTTTGATAGGCAATGTTGAGCCAATAAAATGGCAGCTTGGATACTTGAGAGTGGATTTTATTGGCCATAGTTGTTTAAGGATGCTCAGACCTTCGTAGCATAATGTGATCGATGCCAGAGAATAGGTAACCTCTCTAAAAGAGATGAAATGAATTTATCCAACATTCTAGAAGTGAAAGTCTTTGATGTATGGGTCATCAATTTTATGGGTCCTTTCCCATCCTCAATGGGAAACATGTACACTCTATTGGGAGTTAATTATGGTTCGTGTTGGGACAAAGTAGTAGCATCTCTAACCAATGATGGGAAGGCATTGCAGAAGTTCATTAAACAGTTATTTAACTGGTTTGGAGTGCGACGTACGTTAATAAGTGATGGAGTCACACATTTCTGCAATAGTTCTTTTGATTTACTGTTAAAAAGATATGGAGTGCACCATCGAGTTGCTACATCCTACCATCCACAAACTAGTGGCAAAGTGGAAGTTGTCAACCTAGAGCTGAAACAAATTTTGGAAAAGACGGTGAACAACTCTAGGAAGGATTGGGCAACAAAGCTAGACGATGCCTTATGGGCCTATAGGACAGCTTTCAAAACACCCATTGGAACAAATCCTTGTAGGTTCGTGTACGGGAAGCTTGTTATTTGCCGGTTGAATTAGAACATCGAACATACTAGGTGATTAAAGCATTAAATTTTGATTGGAAACAAGTAAGCGAAAAGAGACTTCTATAACTGTACGAACTTGAAGAGTTTCATTATAATACGTATGAAAATGCCAAACTCTATAAGAAAAAGGTAAAGAATTGGCACGATGCTTATCTTAAATAAAAGGAATTTAAAGTAGGAGACGTTGTTCTGCTATATAATTCAAGGTTGAGGCTATTTCCAGGGAAGTTAAAATCTAGATGGAGTGGACCATTTATGATTATTCAAGTTTTCAATCATGGAGCCCTCAAACTAAAAAACGATAACAAGCAGACTTTTTAGGTCAACGGGCATCATTGCAAGCTTTATCTTGGAGGAGTGATTCCCAAGGACAAGGAAGTGATTTCCTTAGCTTCGAATAATTAAGATGCATCCATAGATGTTAGATCAAGCTAAGGACCATAAAATAGCACGCTTAAAAGTTTGATTAAAACTGTTACGTTTGGTTAGAGTTGTTTTGAGCTGGGATAACTAATTCTCTCAGAGCGTTCAATTGCCACCTCCAACACCATCCCCACCTCCATCTCCATAAGACTTTGTCTAATCCCCTTTCTTTTTCAAATTAGTCTTCATTTTTATTTTTATTTTTATTTTCTGTTTTACTTTAATTTATATTTCTTCTTTTCTTATGTGCTTATTTGTACCCTTCTCACATTAAGGACAATATGCTGCTCAAGTGTGGGGAGGGTTATGTTTTTTGCTTTGTATGTGATCTTGCATAAGGTATGATAGTTGCTAGATTGCATTTTGTGAATTTTTTGAATGTGTCAATGGCTTGGATGGATTGGAATTGATTTAATTTTGAACATAGTCAATTAGGTTGTGAAGAATCATTAGCTCACAAAAAATAGAGAATTGGGGTCTTTGGCTAAATATGCAACTTAATTCAAATTTAGTGTGAGTTTTTCACCCTCTAAATTGTCACATTCATTCATAATTTGAGGCATTTCAACTGAAGTAGCTTTACTAGTATTTTTCATATAAATGAGTAGCTAAAACAACAAGGTAGGCAATAAAAAAATTCATGTTTGTTAAATAAATAACTATTCCGCTGACCTTTGAGTTATGAATAGAGCTAGTAGCCAGTTAAGAACATGATAAAGATGAGTAACTGGATTGACACCCATCACAAATGTGTGCCTCCGCGTTAAAAAGCTATAACGACGTTCCAACCAAGCAACTTGATAAAAACATGATTTAGTCGAGTAACTAGATTAACATTCATTACTAATGTTTGCCTCCACATAAAAACACTAAGTCTATGTTCAATAAATAAATAAATAAATAATGAAAAAAACCTACTGAACTTGTAATAACTTGACTGTTCATGAAAACATACTTAGGAGCAGTTACGAAGTTTGAATGGCCAAAGAATTATTAATATGTCTGCAATTGAAAAGGGTAAATAAATTAACACCTGAATCTCGATTAATTTGTATATTTAGTTCAAAACCTTTAGATGCAAATTTTGCATGTTAATGAATTAATATAACTTGAATGATTATGTTTAAAGTTAAATTTATTTTATGAAGTTGAAGCCATTGTCTCATTATTGCATTGTGTGTCGTGTGTTTGTTGTTTTGTTTGCTTAAAGACAAGCAACCGTTTAAGTGTGGGGATTTTGGTAGGTGTGAATTGCATAATGTTTTAGGGCTTAGTTTTTCATGTATTTAAGTGTTAATTTGATCGTTCAGTATGTGATTAGGTTAGAATTGTGTTAGTTTGTTAATTAATTGTCGTTTAGTATATGATTAGGTTAGAATTGTGTTAGTTTGTTAATTAATTGTGTTTAAATGTTTTTTATGGGTTAGTCAAGTCTTTGAACTTAAATATTATGTTTTTGAGGTACCTTTATGTGTTTGTTAGTGTTTCAGGGTCAACATTAAAGAACGGAGAAGTTTCAGAAACATTCGAGCTGAAACAACAGTCTAAGATCATGACACAATTGACTGCGATCGTGACAGAATCACTAGAACCAGCCCATAATCGTGGCCCATATGCCATGATCGTGACAAAATACTATGACGTAGCCCATGATCATGACTTGGTTACCACGATCATGACAGAAGGGTTGGATGTAGCCCACGATCATGGCATGCAAGGCCACGATTGTAGCCTACGTCGGGCAGATGCGCAAACAAGTAAAAGCGTTAAGTTTCGAGGAATTTTTCAGACCTTTTAGATCCTGAAAAAACCCTAGGGCTGTTCAAAACAGAAAAGGTATTTAATGAAAAAAAGAACATAGAGAAGAGAGTTTTTGTATAAGCCACAATTTAGAAACCCTAGAGAGTTCATCGAGAGATTGAGAAGGAGAAGAAGGAAGAGACACGTGGATAAGAAGCCTACGCGAAGTACTTCTCGGAACAAGAGGTTTCTTGCCATTGCTATCTCCATCATTCATTCTGATTTTATTTCCTGTTTAGTTTCAATTTTATGATTGTATATAGTTTGGGATAGCCATTGATGATAGGACTATTTGAATGTTGAGAATTGTCTAAACTCACCTTTGGGTTATTTTATCTTTGATATTAATGAAATTTGATTGTTGTGTTTTTATTGGAAATCTTGTGATTTAATTTCCACAATTGCATAATTTAGTAATAAACTGAGAGGGTAAATTGAGTGAAAAATCATTAAATTTTGCTAACGAGAGTTAGGTAATTTAATAGAACAAGAATTAAATCAAATTGATAAATTTGTGCGAAGAGAGATCTTGCATAGGTTTTCAGTAGTTTTTGGACAACTTTAGATCTAATTTAGGTTTTAAATAGATTTTTAATCGAGAGATTGCAATTATCATAATTTGATTAGGGTTTATAAATTCAGGTTAATGGTTATAACTCAAGAAGGAGTAATTAACCCTAGGACCGTCTAGAACCGTTAATCTATTAATTCATAATTAGTTAGCTTTTCTTTTAAGTCACATAAAATTCCCCTTTCTCTTAATTGGTAGTTCTTAGGTTGATTTTTGATTAGGTGTTGCATATGTTATTTTGTTTATATCTCTGAAATTGATTTTTGGAATTGATTGCGTGATTGAAATAAATTCTTGTTTTAGTTTTTTTTGAGTTATTATAAATCTTGTTAACCTTAGATTTTAGGATTAGATTAACCCTCCTCGTGAGATCAACACCTTAGGTACTACGTGAATGATCCGTGCACTTGCAGAATATCAAGGTTAAATTATTAAAACTTATTCATATTGGAAACTTACGATCAACCATCAAATGTGAATATATATAATAGCTTCATAAAAAGAAATGAGATGTACATAATAAGGAAAGTGACGTGTTCGGATGATATTAAACACCTTATAGCAGAAGATTGGCTATGGAAGGCAAATGATCATTAGTGTATGAAGGGGAGATTTTTTCTGCATTGTTTATTTCTTTAGTAGGGACAATTTTGCCACATTCCTCTTAACAAAATTAATTAGTACCACCTGGAACTAGTCGCCAGGTTGACATTCCTTGATTAATAATTTCAATAGGTATATTCTGCAAATGTCGATTTAGAATAAAATGATGATATGTTCAACTCCAATTTCGATGATAAGTGAAAGTAGTCCAGTTTAGCACTTATGCATCTTCAATGTGCCTAATGATATGAAAGTTACCCTTACTAAAATTTTAGAAATATATTGTGTAGTTTGTATCATATGTAAAATTTAGAACTTCAAGTAGAATAGGAATGACTACGTTCTTAATGTAAAAAAATATAGTATTATCTATATTGGGCTATATTACTGTTAATGGAATGAATAAAAGTAAAATACTCTTGAGGACCTTTCATCAAATAGTTACGAAGCTTTGATGAGGGAAGCGTTAAAGAAACCAACCTATATACAAATAATAAAGAAAGATAGTAAATCATCATCAAAACTCCCATACATTAAATACATAATTAAGAACTCACAATAAACACCTAAAGGTATAAGTTAAACTTAGCATAACTTCGTTAATGAAAATAGAACAAAAGAAGAATATCGATTCAGTTAATGATGGTTCTTCGACGGTGATGACCACAATACAAAACCTAGGAAGAAGAGAGGAGACGGTGGTTTGTAGGATGGAGGATTTTGAGAAATGTTGACGGCTTAAACGAGAATGGAGGAGCCTTTTATTGTGCTTATGATTGAAAACTTAATACAAAACGACATCATTTTTCTTGTTTAGGTAAACGATGTGGTTTTTTGTTTACTGTAGTTGTTTGAAGTACTATTAATTAATTTATTGCAATCCATTGTATTTGGTCTACAAACGTCAAATGTAGCGACTAATACACGGTTTAACTAATAAGGTTAATGGTAGATGAAGGGAACAAGAATGATGTTGTCATGTTCACTAAACATAGAAGTCATTTGGTAACAATGAATGTGGTTTGCATTTCCTATTACTTCAACTAATAAATAAAATAAGATACTAATTTTAAAAAAGTTTCCAACTTAATTTTGTTTATCTACCAAATTAAAAGTAAAGATTAGTCATTCCTAAAAATTAAGCAAATGAAGAACAATTGCATATATAAGTGAGAAGATAAAATTTCATTTTGTATGATGTGTTAGGAATCCTCATATATATTAATCAATTAATAAAATTAAGAAAATAAAGAGATTGCTTCGGTTTTGGTGACAATATGGAAATTTTGTAGCAAATTGTCTACCACTTGCGACTAAGTGTGGTGGTTGGTTGCGGAAATTAAATGTATCTTTTTATACAAATAATAAGGTTAATGGTAGATTAAAAGCTAAAGTGTATATGTTGTCATATTAGTGATGAATTTGGTAAAAATGAAATTTGGTTTGCATTCCTTATTAATTCAACTAATAACAAAAAGAAGATACTAATTTTTAAAAAATTTCCAATTTTATTTTGTTTATCTACCAAATTAAAATTAAAGATTAGTAATTCTAAAAAATGAAGCAAATTAAAAACAATTGCATATATAAGTGCAGAAGACAAAATTTTCATTTTTTTAATTTGTAATAGGAATACCCCATATATATTAATCAATTAAGAAAATTAAGAATGTAAAGAAAATGCGTAGGTTTTGGCGACGTTGTGTATAATTGGTAGTGAATTGTCTACCATTGGTGACCATAGTTTTGTTCATCGCAAAAAGGTGAACAAGTTAAAAAAAATAAGTGGGGCACGATGTCGTTTTGCCCGCGTTTGTTTTAACAAATGAGGGAGTTTTTTTCCCTCCCTCCCATTTTCACCAAAACTTTGCTATTGAAGCTCAACCGACCCTCTTCTCTTCATCTGCCTTCTGTCATCCTTCTTTTGTATCTCAAATATTATACTCTTCATCCACCTTCTCACCTTCTGCTTGTTCTTCGACCTCTTCAAGTTCTCACACCGCTTCTCGTAGTCAAAGGTGAGTCTAGTTGTTTATGTCATTGGTTAACCATTATGAAACCCCTAACTGTGTTCATCTTTTTCTGTGTTTCATGTTCAATTTTTGCATTAGATAGTGATTGTGTATAAGGATGTTTTGCAGATTCTATCTTCCTGTATTTGATTAGAGCCAAAACTAAAGAATTTCTATGGCATCTTTAGGTATTTTCTCCCTGCCCACCACATGTTCAACAAAAGCCCTCTGTTGTATTTTGTTGGATTCCTTATGCTATGGTTTACATACTCCTTGTCAAGGTTTGAAGGAAGATCTTCCATGGTAAAGAGAGATTGTTTTGTACTTAAAATTGTCAGGTGTTGCAATCTTCTTTATTCTTATTCTCCTTGTAGTTTGTGATTGTTTTCAGTGCTTCCTTTAGCCATTTACTATAATTGCAGAACTAGGAATGATCTTAAAATGAGCCCTGAAAGCTTATGATCTCAGTTCATTTCTAAAAGAATTTGAACCTCTTAGAAAATGAGTTATCTTCTTTTATTGTATAGCTAGATGGATAACAGTTGGATGTCTCATAAAAAATGATCAACTGGATACATAAAAGAAGTTAAGAGTTTCATGCAATTTGTAAAACATAAAATGGGTGATGAATGTTTCATTCGTTGTCTATACACCAATTGCTTAAATGTTGACGTCTAAAGTCAAGATGTGGTATGTAATGACTTGCTAATCCGAGGCATAGATAAATTATATACTCCATGGCGTTATCATAATGAACATAAGGAAGCAAGTTATAGTAGAAGTGGCGGTACATGTTATGATGACAATAATAATAATGATGTAGATAATTATGATGTGAATGATGATTGTAACGCACCACTCTCATAGGGCATATTCTTGAACATAACATAGATATTTGAGAACATAATCTACGAGGATGGCATGTTAAAACAATTAGAACTACTTATTACAAAATTTTCCAAACATCAAATGCATTTTAAACGAACCAATAATCATTTTGGCTCATTCCATTTATAACCAAATCATAACCAAATCAATAATCAATTTAATCCATTTCATTTACAAAACATATTCAGTCGTAAATGTCATTACATTACAGAATTCACATATACATATACAACAGTTGTGGAATACAAATCGTAATACAAAAAAATGACTAAAGACATATGCAGGTGTAAACTGATCTCGACCTCTAACTCTTATCTGATTATAGTGGTTATACTCCAATTTATCTTATTGGATATACCCTAAACCTGAAAGATAACGTTTTAATTTTGATGAGTTTTACGAAGTCAGTGAGTGAACCATCCTTGAATGGCTCACTCATATCAAATCACATAAACAGTTTACATTCCAATTTCACAGGCAATTCATATCATCACATAATGAACATCACTTCATTACTCCTCATATTTTATCAAATATATTTGTTTTCACTTATTTCTCATTTTTTAATTCAAAATTGTTCAACTAAACCATTTCAATCATTCACAACATACATATCAAAATGTATATGCAATGCACATGTGACTCTATTTTAATTGTTACTTTGTTGTGACCGAGTTCCTTTTTAACTATCCCATATCTATTGTAGATACTGAGCTCATTCATAACTGTTCCGTATCCATTGGAGATACCGGGCTCATTTTACATAGTGAGCTTGTGGCTTTCATACACATTTTGAGTTTTAAGCTCTTTTTAACTGGCTACTCTAGGTACAATTGCCTTTATCTAATCATACATTTCAATGTAATAAGATGCATGAACTCACATATGTGCAGTCAATCACTTTTATTCAGTACACATTCACTTTTCATATTTTCTTCAGACAATAGTCCGACATTTAACAATCATTTTGAGTACACTTATTTCTTTCTAATTCATATTTAATGAAGCAGTTCCAATACATTCACATTCATCAAACTCCTCGGACTATTAATATCTGGAACTGTCTCAATTACATTGTCAATAGTTCAATACAGAAATTTAAACAGAAACAATCAATCAATGTGAGACCATCTAGGTTGACTTATAGTACGCTCTAGATTAATAATTGCCTTTATGATCTGGAAATGTCTGGACATTGACGTTCAATCTTGTATATCTATGTTTAAGCAATACACACGTATTTCACACATTACTAATTTGCACAATCACATAAACATTCAATCGTACACATATGTATATGTGTATTGTATAATGCATGCTTAATTTGACTATTCTGGGTATGTTTTTCTTGATCATTTAAACATCATTATTTGTGAATGTCTAGCTTGCACTTAGGTTCATAACTCAAATATACTTGATTATTATAATATCCTCAATCAATAATTCACTAATGTTATTCTAGCATTATATGATCACATAATATCCAAATTCTCATTCATTCTCACTTGATACACCGAGTTCACCTCCTTTGAATCACATTTGCATTTCTATGAACACTTTCATTCCTATAATCATCTCTAAATTTCCAGATTTTGTTTCATTAATATCAACCATCCATGCTTAGGTTATAGCCTTTATTATCACCCTGAACATATCACCATTTAATCACTTAATCCATCATCAAACTAAGTTCAAACATCACTAAACAAACAACATTCCTCTCTTTGTGCCTGCCCATGATCGTGGTGGGCCTTCCCACGATTGTGACAGAAGCTCGTGTAACTAGCCACAGTCGTGGGGACTCTTCCACGATTGTTACAGAACCCAAATTTGCCAGGCCACGATCGTGGGGACTATGCCATGATTGTGCTATGCCTTTTCTTCCTTCATTTTTCCACAAATTCAACATACATGATAACATCATTTACACTCCAAAATTTCCATAATTCATATACATTTATACAAATTCATTTCATAATAATCTAACTACTATATTTATTGAATTAAAACTCACAAAACTCTACTCTATTGGTTCTTTATCTTTCACTTAATTCTATCATACATGCATTTTTAACTCTTTCCATATTTTATCTCTTTCATAAAACATCAAACAAATAATCTCCATAGTTCAACATTTAGACTTCATAAACTCTTAAATTTTAACTCAATTTCAACTCAAAATCATCCATAAAACAATTCATAGCTTAAGTTTCATCAATTAAACAAAAACAAAACGTATCATCTATCATTTACTAACACCTTAGTTCTTCTCATTTCAAGAACATTTTGCTAGTCTTTTCTTTCACCTTTATTAAACCTTAACTTCCATTCTATTTTATCCACATAACAACTTATAATCACATTTCTCATATACCCAAAACAGAACATATTTATATCATTCCTACATCAAAATTTCTACCCTCATCTTATAAAAAAAATTAGGTCATAAATACCTCTTTTCATTTATCAACTTTACCTCTTTTCATTTATCAACTTTCAATACCATTATCATGATCATTATAAATACTTTTATTTAAACAACCCCTGAATATCGTTAATACAACAAAAATAGAACATAAACCTATTTATTTCTACATCAACGTATCATCAATCTTTAATTCTATTATCATTTTTTTAATCTCAAACTATTATCATATATGTTTATATTTAAACAACCCATGAAGATACCATTCTCCATCCACATTAAACATATTTTTAACATCATTTTCATAATCATTTCACCTCTTAAACTATCATAAAAAACATGTCTATCAAGCAAGCCATGAAGAACAATATGCTACTTACTTGATTAACTCAAAACTTCTTCAATCACCATGAAACTCTAACTTTCAATGCATATACTATCATTAACCTTTAAGGTGGAATAGGTGGGTTATTTTAGTGACAAGAAGAAGATAATATGTCATTGAAGAAACAAAGTGAAGGAGTTGGAAAAAAATCAACGTGGCTTGGGTAAAAGAAAGTGTCGTAAATGAGAGATTAAAGAAAAAGAGAAGAACAAAAATAAAGATAGAGCATTAAGACAAATAAGAAAATGAAAGATGGTCTTTCATTAAGTGTATATCGTGAGTGAGATATGTGGCAAGGGAAGTGACACTTGTCACTTGCTACTTGTCACCTCCCCATGGTTCCACTTGGTCCTTTTTAATAACTAGTCCATTCGTCTCCCAATTTCTAATCCAAATGTTCATCCATTTTTCTATGACACTTGCCAATAAATTCTAATACCACTTTTCAATAATTTTTACTACCATTTGACACTTATTTTTATTAACAATTATCAATTTGTCTTGCCACTCAACATTTTTCCTAGTCCAAAAATACTCATAATTTTAGAAATTTACCAAAATTTCACTAAAATTATAAATAAATAATATAATTCACCAAGCTAATTTTCAAGACAAAATATTCACTATTCACATCATAATAATTTAAAAATCACTTATACCCGAAAAATGTCAATTAAGTGCACGTACAGTCATTGTAATGTATGCAAAAATCATAATTTACGTGTGTGTATGCTAGTGATATGCATAAACATGAAATGCATTTCCTAATTTCTCAATACTATTTCTTATTTATAGTGAATTCTAGGGTTCTAACCCTTAATATAGGAAAACAGGATATTCAATGATGGTGATGATGGGATTAATGAGATGTTAAACGATTGTCAGAATTATATAGAGACTATGAATGAAACAAGAATACCTAACATAATTGGTAGTATTACAGAAGATAATTTTAGGAAGTTATTGAAAGTTTCTCAAGAACAATTATATCCAAGGTGCTCAAATTTCTCACAACTATCATTTGTTGTGAAGTTATTGCATTTGAAGGTTTATAATAAATGGAGTAACAAGTCCTTTGGTATGTTAATTGAGTTACTGAACGATGCATTACCTATTGGACACAAGTTGCTAAAATCTTACTATGATGTAAAGAAATTGTTAAGGGACCTTGGATTGGGATATATTTCAATTCATGCTTGTAAGTATGATTGTGTTCTTTTTTGCAAGGAAAGTAAACATCTTTAGGAGTGTCCTATTTATGGTACATCAAGGTGGTAGGTGGATGATGGGAGAGGGAAAAAGAAACTGAATAAAATCCTTCGATACTTCCTTATTAAACTATGATTACGAAGACTTTTTATGTCAATAAAAACAGCCATAGATATAAGGTGGAATAAAGAGAAATGCATTGATGATAACATTATGCATCATCCAGCAGACTCACTGGCATGGAAAGAAATTGATAGAAAGTTTCCATGGTTTGCACAAGATTGTCATAATGTTTGACTAGGATTATCCTCAGATGGATTTAATCCTTTCGATAATATGAGTACTTCATATAGCATGTGGCTGGTGATTCTAGTCCTATGCAATTTACCTTTATCGAAGTGTGTGAAGGAGCCTTTTATGCTATTGTCTTTGTTTATTCCAGGACCTACTGCTCCTGGTAAGGACATCGATATATACATACAACAATTAATTGATGACTTAAATGATCTATGGGAATTTGGATTACAAATTTTTGATGTTGTTGAAGGTGAAACATTTATAATGTATGCGGTTGTTTTGTGGACTATAAATGATTTCCCAACTTATGGGAATTTGTTTGGGTGGAGCACTAAAGGGTATGTGGCTTGTCTTGTGTGTAACCATCAAACATATTCAATGAGGTTATGAAGTAAATATGTTATATGGGTCATCGTCATTATTTGAAATATGGGCATAGATGATGAAGAAGTAAATTGTTTAATGATATAGTAGAATTTGGTGAAGCTCCGATGCAGTTGTTCAGTAATGATATTGTTTACTAGCTATCACGTTTTGGCGACATTACACCTAGAAAACACCCAAGTAATAAAAAGCGAAAGAGAAATAATGTCGAACTAAATTGGACAAAAAAAACATATTTTTCAACTTGCCATATTGGAAGGAATTACTATTGAGGCACAATCTTAATGTCATGCATATTGAGAAAAACATTTATGACTCCATTTTAGGGACTATCATAAGAATTATGGGAAATCCAAAGACACAATTAAGCCTAGACTTGACTTAGAAGACATAAATATTGTAAAGGACTTCCATTTGAAAAGAAGAGATGGTGGGTCGTACATTATTCCCCCTACTTGTTACAACATGTTAAAAAGTGAGAAACAATCATTCTGTCAGTTCCTCCAATTAGTCAAATTTTCTGAATGGTATGCATCAAATATAGGCCATTGTGTGAATGTTAAAGAGGGAAAAGTGTCAGGGTTGAAAAGTCATGATTGTCATATACTTTTGCAATGATTACTTCTTTTTTGAATACGTGGGTGTTTGTCGAAGGATGTGTCCATTACTTTAGGTAAATTGGGAGAGTTTTTTAAGCAATTATGTTGTAAGACACTTAAAGTTGAAGAGCTTGATAGGATGGAAAAAGAAATGACATTGATTATATATAAGCTTGAACTATTATTTCCCCCATTGTTTTTTGATATTATGGTTCATTTAGCAATTCACTCACCATATGAAGCAAAACTTTGTGGACTAGTTCAATTTCGATGAATTTTTCCAATTGAAAGGTAATTCATATTAAATTTAACAATTTTTTCTATGTTATTTGTTTGTGACAATTCGTATGTTCATAACTGATTATGTTCAGGTTTTTATGCTCTCTTAAGCATTATGTACGTAATAGAGCTCGACTAGAAGGGTCCATTGCAGAGGCTTACACAGCAAAAGAATGCTTGACTTTTTGTTTAATGTATTTAACTGATGCGGAGACAAGATTTAATAAACTAGAATGTAACTTTGATTTTCATAACGAAGGTGAGTTATCTATTTTCTCCTAAAAGTTAGACCACTTTGTGTGGGTAAATATGTGGAGTTAAATAAAGACGAATTCGAAATTGGCCATTGGCATATTTTGAGCAATTGCGAGAAAGTTGATACATATATGGAGTACGTATATTCCTTTTCATTCAAACAATCATATTACAATTTTCTTCATTCACTCTAAGATTTTACTATAGTTGTCTTTTTTAAATAGAGAGCACAAAGAGACAATTCACAACAAAGGAATTATTAATGCTGAAGAAAGACATAGGTAGAAGTTTGTATCATGGTTTACAAATCGAGTAAGTTTCATATTGATTACGTATTATGAAAATATGAGACTATGTCTCATCCTCATATTTATTTTCAATTTGTCATACAGATGATACGGCTACATAACCGTAATGTATAACAAGCGACAACAACATTATATAGTTTGGCATATGGGCCTCATATTTATCGAAAGAAATACACAGGTTGCGTTGTTAATAGGGTGAGATTTCACATATAAGATTGAGATAGTCTAGTTAGAAGTCAAAATTATGGGGTTATTGTTAATTGATGTCATAAAGACGATTTCATTGACTTCTACAGTGTCATATGTGAAATAATAGAGTTTCACTACATCAAGGATAAGAAGGTTGTTACACTTAAATGGTTTGATCTAACTGAAATGAAAGTGAACGGGCATATTACTAGCATAAATGTTAGTAAGACATGGTATGATAATGATCCTTTTGTCCTTGCAAGTCAAGCCAAACAAGTTTTCTATGTCAACAATACTGTATTGAGTAGCAATTCGAAGGTTGTTTAAAAGTTTCAACAAAGGAATGTCTTTGATTTTTGTGAAAGGGATATTGGTCAATTAGATGAGGATGCAGATAAAGCTGATCAAGAAATTAGAATGGAGTTCAATAACGAAGGCATTCTAGTAGAAGTTGCAAATATATCCTCATTCCATAAGAGAGATGTCAATCCTAACATAGTTTAAGTAGATGAAGTCCAAGCCCATCTTATCTTACAAACAAATGAAGATTATACTCAGGATGACTTAAATGACAATGACGAAACTTTGCTCGAATATATTAGTGAAGAAGAATCCAATGATAATGTACTTAATGATGACGATTTTCAAAATCTTGATCATTATGATTGAAAGTAAAATAAATTGTTTATATTGTTTGAAATTTATGTTCATAATTGCCTTATGTTGTTGATGTTTTACTTATGTTAATTTACGATGACTAGATGCATATTTTTAATGTTTCACTTATGTTTATGTAGAATGTTATGCTAAATGTTTAGTATTTGACTACTAATCTCCTTATATTCATATGGAATATTGATGTTTGAGTTAAGATTATACGTTATCTTCATATTTTGTTTTAGTTGTTCAATATAATGGTACCTGGTAGAAACAAGGGAAAGAGGGTGGCAACGACCGAAGAACTTCCTCCCTCACAACAACTAACGCAATTCGACCCATCGTTCAACAACCAACAATTGCATCCTCGAATGAAGATAGTCACTAATAACCTTTACCAACATCGTCTATTAATGCTGAGGGATCTTCAGGTCTGTTATTGTTAAACAAACATATTTACATTAATGCTAAAATTACTTATTACATGTTTAGTGTGTTTTTCTTATTATGATTTTTTTATTTTCAGGTTCTAATATTGGCATTAGAAAATGAAGTAGAGGTATTATAAAAGGAGCTGAGTTGCAATACATGAATGCTGTAATCAACAGCAAGTTATCTATGACCTAGTGAGTTGGGCGTCATTGTGAGGAATGAATCACCTTGCCTTCAGCATGCCAGGCAATTGAAGGAAGACAACTTAATCCAAATGCTTTGGACAAAATTTTGGTAATATTTCAATTCATTTGATTATATGTATTGTGATTTTACTTAACAAAAACAGTAATTTAACTTATACGTGTTCTTCACAAATGAAGCTCAATATCTTTGATATCGACAAGCCTGAGGTTTCAAGCTTGTTAGTTCACTGTTGAAACAAAGAGTGAAAAATCATCGATATAGACTTCATAAATATTACTAGTCTTTCCCTTACAATGAAGAGGTAAGGAGACATGTTTCGGAACGGGTGACTCCAGGAAATTGGAGTGTCATGTGTGATCATTAGGCCTCTGTGAAGGTTCAGGTTTGTTTTCTTTCTCTTCATATTTCCTTCCATTAATTTTGTTTATACATTTCATGACTACTCTTAATTTAGGGAAAGTGTGAGAAAGCCAAGGTGAATAGAGTAAACATGAAGACTCCTTATAACACCAGCTTCAAATCATTTGTTATTGTTCGATAAGAATTTATAAGTGTAACGTTTTCAACTTATTATTCTATTTCTTAATACAATAAATACTATTATCTTCTAATTTTTTAATTTATATAATGGAGCTAAAACTCAACTCCAAGTATAAGAGTGTGATAGGATCACACTGTACAAGCTAACACATTAGAAGGAAGGTGAAGGCTGGACGTCTGAAGAGGTACAAAGTAATTATGTATATACAAAATAATTAATATTACAGTTTATTTTTTATGTAATACTAAGTAATAATTTTGTAGTTACTTGATTTTGTACTTTAAATTGTAGGATAAGATGTAAGAGTTGTTGCAAACATCATTATCTTAGGGGAATCAACCCAATGTCGATGACATTTGTAATAATGTCCTTGGTACAAGATTGAGGTATATCAAAGGTCTTAGGTATGACCCTAAGCCTGTTGGTGCATCTTCATCACGACCAGCATATGTCACAGTGCTTCAAGAGGAGAACAAGTCACTGAAGACTAAGTTACAATGTATAAAAGAGAAGTTAGATCGCAATGTAAAAGAAGTGAACAACCATAAAAAGATGATTAAACAATTACTTGGCTCAAACTATGTTAGTAGTTGTGACGATGAGGAGTCTTAGTTTGTTTATAAATTTTGTTCAAATTCTATAATTAACCTGCAATTATTTTTAAATAAAATGCATTCCATTTTTAATGTTTATTTTATTTTATTTTATTATTATTTAAATAAGATGTCACCAATATTAATTATAAAATGTAACTAATTTATATTTCAAACTGTCTTAAAAATTGTAATAAATTAAGTTAAATTTGTTTTTAACAATTATAATAAAATTTAAATTTAAAAATAAATGTTTGTCACTAAAAAGTATTAGCTACCAAAACAAAATCGTCACAAAATGTGATTACCTACGTTTACAAGAACGTCTCTAAAAAATTTACCTACAATAAATGTTTACAAGAATGTCTCTAAAACATTTACCTACAACAAACAATTAGTAGCTAAAACTATTCTGCTACAAAAAAAATCGTTAATAAAAATATTTACCTACGACTACGGTTTAGTAAGTAAGAACCTTTATCTACGAAACATATATGTCGCAAGATCCTATTTACGATGTTTTTTGCTCTCGTTGGTTATATGTTTGATCGATGAAGATATTGTGTATCCAAAACCTTTCTGCAACGATTTCAAAACAACGTCGCAGATATTGTTTTGCTACCCAGATTCGGTGACCATTAGGGTAACATTTTTTTTTGTCACAAATTATGATTTCACATGATTTTTTAATATTTATTGACATTTGAATTCGTTGCTAATAACCTTATCTGTTGTAGTGGATATACTCTAATTCTTTTGATATATATTCTACCTTATCTTATACATTAACAATGTGCACATTAAAGTTGTAAACCTTTCATAAAGATAACAAGAAAACAACTCATTTTCATCGTGTTTACTTTATCACGATATCAAAGCCCACATCTGAACCAACGCCTAGCAAACAACTCCTTTCATCAACTTACATCGTAGAACAATACAATACTAGCAAACAACAACACTACATAATTAAATATCAAAACTACAAAGGATGATAGGAAACAATCTACCTTTGACACCATTCAGTCAAATTACGATTTTTTTAACTACGATACTTGATTCAACAAATTACCTTATATGGGAAAACCAAATTCAGGTGAATTTGATTACTTTTGATCTTATTGGATATGTTATTAGTATATAGTTACCACTAAATGGTATCTCTAATATTGATTCTTCATCTCCAAAATATGTCAAAGTGGAAGAAATTTGATTGTCTTATTTATTGCTTCTTATTGACTCACTTTTGAGCTTCACTTTATGTCTTGGCCTCAGTTACCATATTGTTGATGACCTTTAGGATGGTTTTAAGGAATATTTTAAGAAATAATCAACCTCTCAACATTCTCTTCTCTAATATAAACTTCACACTTTGAAGAAGATTTGTAACTCCATCACCGATTTCCACTCTATTGTTTCAACTATTGCTAATGAATTTATTACTATTGGGGATAATTTTTGAAGAGGATCTTATCCTTTTCACATTAAATGACTTACTAGTAAAATACGAGTCCTTCATTATCACTGTTCAGCATTGAGACTCCACTACTACATTTTTTTCAAAAAGGTTCCATCATTACCTTTGCTAAACTTAGGGCAAAACTTTAATTCATAAGCAACGTCTACTATTATACCACTCACCAACTCCATCTGACATGACTTTCATTGCTTCTCACTATGATGGTCAACATTCGTACAGTGTTAGTGACAAAATCAACAAAAATAATTAAATAGGATGATATGGGCATACTTAATGGAAGAATCTTAATCAATTTGCAAAAAACTCTTAGCAAGTCATGATTTCTAATGGGCCACCACTCTCTAATGGACCAATGTCTCCTAACTATCAACCTCATCAAACTTATGGGCCACTTAATCATTCTTATAGGCCATTTCATCATCAAACTTATCAAATCCAATCTCATAACTAAGCCCAAGTTTAAAACACTTCTCCATTTCACTACTCTAACTACAATAATAAACCATCTCTATAGTGTTAAATTTGTTGAAAATAGGGACATATTACTACACACTATTGATTTAGGTACTTAAAGTCTCTAAATCATTAAAATAGGTTTGTAATGAATATTTAGGCCAATATAGATACTCCATAATTTGCCTCCAATACTATTACTAAATGGTTGCCTGACATTGTTACCATTACTTATATGACATCCAATTCTCATCTTGCGGAATGTGCAACTCCATATGAAGGTTTAAACAAAGTGGTTATAAGTAATGGATAAACTCTTCCTATTTCATATACTAGTACTCTCACATTTTCTACCCTTACTCATCTACTTCACCTTACTGATATATATTTTAATCATTCCATGTTATACGATAAAATTATTATCTATAGCCAAATTTATTACAAGTAACTCTTGTCTCATTGAATTTAATCCTTTTAGTTATATTGTAAAGGATTTTAAAACCAAGATATCCCTTCTAGTGGATTCAATTTACAATAATATTTATTTAATGAAGATTCCTATGCACTTTAAAATTTTAGTTACCTTTACAGTCACTCTAGCTTACACTCGATCTGTGACATTAGCTTCTTAGTCATCTATATTAGAATGTTCTCTCTAATTTGTCTAATTCCTTATCTACTTAGTCAAATATCATAAATTCTTATATCTCTTGTCTTTAAAAAAAGTTCAAGTTTCTTTTTTTTTCATCTTCTCGTATTTTTACCAAACCTTTATAACTTATCCATTATGTGTTGGGTTAGTGTCGGAATCTAGATTCCAACATCATGACAACTCGAAAATCACAAAATCAAACATGTATGCATGGACATGTAAAAGGACATGAAATATAAAACTTTTACCTTTTGTTTCTAAATTCCGACACTATGACAACTTGAAAATCATAGAATAAAACATGTATGCATGGATATGTAAAAGAACATGAAATATAAAAGTTTTACCTTTTATTTCTCCTCTTTATTATTTCGTCTCCTTGTTTGGGTTATTGAAAACACCAAACCCTTAATTGATCACCCAAGAATATGAACAAACAATGTACAAGGGTGATTTAAGCACCAAACTAGATGAGTTCTAGTATATGCTCAAAATGATGGAAAATAGATCAAGAATCTTGTTGCATGCACTTTGATTCATGTAACAATTACATAAATTACAAAAACAAGGTTCTTGATACTTCTCTCTCACTCTAGAACTCTTCTAGAGTCCTTATGCTCTCACTTAAGTGTGTTAGAAGTTGTAAGACCTTGGGTAAATAAATGAAGAACTCACTTATGTACTCATTCGTGCCTTCTGTGAAGATAGTGGCCAATGAGCCACGATCGTGGTCTACTTAAAAAATAGGCTCACCTTTGGCCACGATTATGGCCTACTTAAATTTGGCCATCCACACTATGTTGTTCATCCGATCTTTGATGCGTGTATCCCTTAGGTTCCCTGTTATTTTAGGCACTTGAATTAACTCTTGATTCAATCAAATCATGAAGGGTTTTATGATACTAATTTGTCAGAATATAAGTGGATTAACACACGAACTCTTCAATAGTTAATTGTCCAACTTATGAACCTTTCCATAGATAATTACCATGCAATTCATCCTTTCACCATACTATATCCCACTTGGTACGGAGTATGAGCTATGTGTCAACTCCCACTAGACTGACTACATCACATCTAATCTAAGTGATGTTAGTTCTTATCCTAGGTTCTTATTACTCTATGTGTCATTGAAGACTCTCTTTATTACACATAACTACTCTGGTTAAAGACTCCTGAGTAATGACCCCGACAAAAGGCCATAAGTATCATCTCTTTCTATTAGGAGTGGTGAATCCTTTATTGGCTACCCAATTACCTTTGAATACCAATAGCTGTACCTAATCACCACTCTAAAAGCGACTTCATCATGAGGTAACAAGGAATGATGTCAAAGAACAAGATTAGTATCCAAGATATCCTTGAGTACCTTAAATATAAGGATATTTGCACCATTGCTATGATGAGATTAATCATTGACATTCGATTGATCATCCATATGATAATCTCATAGCGGGTCATCCGATGTACTTACTACCTTTAGTAAGCATCCACATGTTAACTCTAAACATCTCATTCTTACAGTTTGTGAGATCCACTTCTTGATCAAATCAATGAATATAACATGTGCTTATCAGTCTAGATTAATAATGTTTTGTCTTATTAATCCTATGAATAGGGATTATTTAGATACTAACATAATTACACATGATAAGAATCTCATTATCATGATCTCATCATGATTTCCTTCATGCTATGTTTTGTATCATTGATTTCATTAATTCGATTTAAGATCAATATCAATTCACATATAAACAAATATCAAATTAATGAAAAATGTCTTTCACTTTATCAATGAAAATAAAGTTTGTACAAAAGTGCTAAAGGTGATTGCCTTTAGAGCACTACTCTGACAATCTCCCACTTGCATTAAAGCCAATCGCCTTCGTATATAATACCATAGGCAAATATAAAAGAATCAAATTTTATTTGTGGAAATGGCTTAGTCAAAAGATTAGCGATGTTTTGATCTGTGGGCACTCTCTCAATCTTCACATCACCTTTATTAATTATCTCCCTGATCAGGTGATACCTCCTGAGTACGTGCTTAGACCTATGATGAGGCTTTGGTTTCTTGGCTTGAGCAATAGCCCCATTGTTGTCATAATACAACAATATTGATTTTACTATGCTAGGAACCACTCCAGGTTCCATAACGAACTTCTTGATCCAAACAGCTTCTTGTGCCACTTTCGTAGCTTCATTGTACTCTAACTTGGTCGTCGAATCTGTAGTTGTCTCTTGTTTGGAGCTCTTCCAACTTACTGCTCCACCATTCAGTGTGAAAACATAATCTGACTGGGATTTGGAGTTATCCTGGTTAGATTGAAAATTGGCATCTGTATTCCCACTCACTACGAGATCTCCATTTCCATATATTAAGAATACATCCTCAATCCTTCTCAAGTACTTTAGGATATTCTTAACAACCACCTAGTGACCCTCATCAGGATCCGATTGATATCTGCTCATAACACTTAGAGCATACGATATATCAGGTCTTGTACATAACATGGCATACATGATTGATCCTACTACTGAAGCATATAGGATCATACTCATACAAGTCCTCTCATTTTGTGTCTTGGGACACATAGATTTCAATATTTTTATCCCATGATTTATGGGAAGAAACCCTCTTTTGGGCTGCTCTATACTAAACCTATTTAGCACTTTATCTATGTATGTTTATTGTGAAAGACCTAGCAACTTCCTTGATCTATCTCTATAGATCTTTATTCCCAATATATAAGTTGCTTCTCCAAGGTCTTTCATGAAAAATTCTGGGACAACCAAAATTTGACTGATTGCAAACTTGAGACATCATTTTCCATTAGTAATATATCATCCACATATAACACAAGGAATATGATATCAATCCCACTAACCTTCTTGTACACACAAGGTTCATCAGGATTTTCTGAGAAACCAAACTCTTTGATTTTCTCATCAAATCGGATGTTCCAACTCCTAGATGCTTGCTTCAATCCATAAATGGATTTTTAAAGCTTGCATACCTTTCTGCCATCTATGGATACGAAGCCCTCAAGTTGTATCATATATACATCCTCAACTAGGTTTCTGTTTAGGAAAGTTGTCTTTATATCCATCTACCATATTTCATAATCATAATAAGGAGCAATGGATAGGAGTATTCTAATGGATTTAAACATAGTTATAGGGCTAAATGTCTTGTCATAGTCAACTCCTTGTCTTTGACAATAACTTTTACGACTAGACTTGCTTTATAAGTAATTACATTACCTTCCATGTCAATTTTCTTCTTGAAAATCCACTTGCACCCTATCGGTTTTAACCCTTTGGGTAGGTCAACCAAAGTCCATACTTGGTTTTCATACATGGAATATATTTCAAACTTCATGGCTTGAAGCCATTTTTTAGATTCTAAACTCTTCGTAGCCTCTTTATAGGTTGTAGGCTCATCATCTTTTATGAGTAATACGTCACTGTGTTCGCTTATGAGAAATCTATATCTCTCTGGAACATTGCGTATCCTACTTGACCTACAAACATTTTATGTGTCAGAAGGTTCAACTATTGTCTCATCTCTATAAACAACAATTTCGGGTTCAGGCAATTGATTTATGTCTGTTTGAGCATCATGAACTTCATCAAGTTCAACTTTGTTCCCACTGTCTTCTCTTAGAAGAAACTGTTTCTCTAAAAAGATAACATGCTTTGAGACGTACACCTTTTGCTCTAATGCATTATAAAACTGATATCCAATTGTTTCTTTAGGATATCCTATAAACAGACATTTATCAAATTTCGCTTCAAGCTTGTCTAATTGAGTTCGCTTCATATAAGTTGGACAACCCCAGACTTTCATGGGAGAAAGATAGGGCCTTTTGTTAGTCCATATATTATATGGAGTAACATCAACTACCTTTTAAGGGACTTTATTTTCACGTAGACAACAATCTCGAGTGTATAACCCTAAAAGGATTTCGGTAGATTTGATAAGCCCATCATTGATCTTACTATGTCTTACAAGGTTCGGTTTCTCCTTTCAGCCACACCATTATGTTGTGGTGTGTAAGATGGAGTCTAATGGGATACTATCCCATTATCTCCGAGATATGTTAAAAATTCCTTGTTTAAGTATTCACCACCTCGATCTGATCAAGGTGCCTTAATACTTCTACTGAGTTGTTTCTTTACTTCATGTTTAAATTGTTTGAACATTTCAAACTCTTCAGACTTGTATCTCATTAGATACACATATCCATATCGTGAATAATAATCGATAAAAGAGTATGAATGGACATCGGACCATATACATCGTAATGTATTAGGTCTAGTAACCCATTCATTCATTCACCTTTTCCTTTAAAAGGTAATTTAGTCATCTTTCCTAACAAGCAAGATTCACATGTGTCATATGATTCATAATCAAATGACCCTAGGCTACCATTCTTTTGTAGCTTAATCATGTGTTTCTCACTCATATGGCTAAGTCGACAATGCCATAAGTAAGATGATTTTAAGTTATCTCGTTTTTGTCTTTTATTGTCATTGATATTTAAAATTAGATTGTACATATCTAATATGTAAAATCCATTGAATGATATAGCAGTACCATACAATATTTCATTCAACTTAATTGAAAAACTATTGCTTGAAAAAGTTAAATGAAATTCCACTTTATTAAGACATGAAACAGATACAATGTTTTTAGTCACAATGGATATATAATAGCAAATTTCCAAAACTAACTCTAGCCCTTTAGGAAGATACAAAACATATATCCCTACGACTAATGCAGCAACTCTTGCTCCATTTCCCATACGTAAATCCATCTCTCCTTTCTTGAGCGGTCTACTATCCCTAAGACCCTGAATATCAACACATATATGTGAGCCACATCTAGTATTTAATACTCAAATATTATGATTAGAAATAGTATTATCCTCAATGACAAATATCATACCTAAAGTGGAAGGTGGGGCATCTAATGCCTTCTTATGCTTCAGTGACTCCAGATAAGCTTTGTAGTTCCTCTTCCAATGTCCTTCTTTGTTGGAATGGAAGCATATCCCCTTTGGTGTTGCCTCCTTTGGCTTTTTCTTGGCTACACCTCCCACTGGCTTCTTGGACTTGTTCTTCTTCTTTTGGTTCTTCTTTCGAGAACCAGAAGCAGAGTCCATCATCATCACAGCCTTATTGTCTTTCTTGACAGTTTGCTCAGCTATTTTGAGAAGATTAATCAGCTCAGGTATCATTGTAGATGTTTGTTTCATCTGATAGTTAAGTACAAACTGTGAATAACTATAGTCAAACCAGTCAGAATTAAGTCTATACTTAATTCATGATCCATTATGAAGCCCAAAATGGCTAATCTCTCAATGTATCTATTCAACTTCAGTGCATACTACACTGAAGATGATCCCTTAGCCATCTTAGAATGGAAAAGTAACCTCAAGGTGTTAGACCCCGTTTTCGGAGCCCAACGTTTCGGAAGTCATACTTGAACACATTACCTTGTAGGGTCCTTATAGTGGAACCTCATTAGCCAAAAAGGCTCGTCTTCCTTCTCCTAACATCCCAAAAGGGTGGCGTGCCCATAGAAATCGAATGCCAAACAATCAAATTTAAAGATCTCACAAGAAAGAAAAAAAATCCAATCTTATTTCCTTAATGAACCTAAATTAAGTTTATACAAACTCATTTCAAAATACAAAATGTAAAAGTACACATGATACAATTGAATGCTTATGCTTAAAATGATTCTAAAATGCAAAAGTTCCTAACTAACTTAATTACAAAAATCTCTAACTATCTTAAAGTTCCAATGCCTTGCAAGGATTGCTAATCTTCTTTTTCTAAACCTGAGGAGGGAATCGTGGGGGTGAGCTTAAAGGTCGTGGGTAACAAGTTTATAATCGAGAAACAAGCAAAAACCATTTTCCAAACTCATTGTCATTATGCATTTGGAAACCATAATAATTTTTCATAAAAATCACCAAATATTTATTTCTCAAAATTCTCATTTTTTTTTCAAACGGTTCATGAGCACTTATAATTCTGTATGCATTCACAACTTGCTAACACATAAGCACATCAGAATGGTTTGGGTGGATCCAAAACAGAACGTACTACACATTTCCTTTAAGGGTCCTATGTAGCCGTGAGCAAACGTACTATCGCAATTCCACTTAATGGTCTTGCGTAGCCGTAAACTTATGGGAGTCCATGAAGGAGCTCCATGCCACTAGCGGGCAGGCGGGAGAAGCCTTTTGTCAAAGTGCACTTGA
>JAOQMS010009610.1:0-16755 GCA_027563885.1 Erythroxylum longipes
TAGCTGCACATTTAGCATTGATTTGCTATATTAAAGATGGTTTTAACATGTTTTATCATCATTAAATGGAGTAATGAACTTATCATTAAATGGTTTAATGGTGGTCTTTTCATGATAGCATGTAACCTATTAACATTCATTGGATTAAAGAAGAAAGAGGTGCATTATGATGGACCATCTTCCTTTTTTCATCACAAAACCGAAATTGATATGTCTCCTTTAGGTTAATTGTCTTTTCATATAGCCATCTTAAAGAAAAATGAGAAGAGTCTCATTTATTGGCTTGTTTGTGAATGTTTAAAGAATGAAGTGATGTATTTGATGCAAATCTCTTCTTTCTTTTGATACAAACTAAAATTGAGAATGTGTAAGAAGGTGTTATTGCATTTTTGACTCTCTCTCTCTCCTATCTTGCATGGTATAGACGAAAATTGCATGAGAAGTGTCTCAAACAATTGGCTTCTTTCTTTTAAAGAAAAAATCTCTTTTTCTTCTCCTTTCCCACTAAAGGATCTTGTTAACCAAGTTGTCTAAGAAGAACAAGTGGTAGATCGGATTGGTCAAGGATACAATATTGAGAAGAGGATACAATAACGAGAAGAGGATATATCTCCTAGGAGAGGATACATTGCTAAGGATAAGAAAGCACAACAAGGAGTTAAAGCTGTAGCGAAGGAGTCGATAATGTAATTTCTACCATCTTGTTCATATGTTTATTATCCTTATACCATATCATGTATGGCTATGCATGTTCATTTGGTTATATTGCTTCCACTACAATTTTGATTTTTAAAAAGTTTTGAAATCTACCATTTTATCCAAATCGTGCATGCTTTATTTTTCCGATCCAACAGCAAGATGGTTCAGAAGTTTATTAAGAAAAATTTTACTAGGTTTAGGGTGCCTAGAGCAATCTTAAGTGATAGGGGAGTCACTTTTGCAATAAACCATTTGAGAACCATCTGAGAAGATACAATGTTCATCATAGAGTGGCTACCCCATACCATCCCCAAACTAGTGGCCAAGTGAAGGTGGTGAATAGAGAGCTGAAAAATATTTGGGAAAAGACAGTGAACATTTCAAGAAAAGATTGGTCATTGAAGCTAGATGATGCACTATAGACTTATAGAACAACTTTCAAGTACCCTATAGGCACAACACCGTATCGACTTGCGTATGTCAAGGCGTGTCATTTACCATTGGAGTTAGAGCATAGAGCATATTGCGTAATAAAGAAAATGAACATGGACTAGAAGTCGGCAGGAGAAAAGCGATTGTTACATATCGATGAGTTGGACGAGTTAAGGTACGATGCTTATGAAAATGCCAAGCTATACAAAGAAAGGACTAAGAAATGGCATGATGGCCATATAAAGAAGAAAGAATTCAAGAGTGGAGACTTGGTACTTTTGTTTAATTTAAGACTTTGACTATTTCTCGGAAAGATCAACTCAAGATGGAGTGAGCTCTTCAAAATCCTTTAAATGTTTCCCTATGGAGCTGTGGAGCTAATAAATGATAAGGGGGAAACATTCAAGGTCAATGGGAACCGCTGTAAGCCATGTTATGGAGGGACATATCCACAAGAAAGGGAAGTTATCTCTCTCCTATCTTCCACTCTTTCAGGAATGTATGAGGAATGGTCAAGCTAATGACCTTAATTTAGCATGTTTAATTTCTTTTGAGTTGTCTTTGTCAAGTTTTTGCTTGATTTATTTATTTGTGATTGTGATTGAATTGAGTTGAATTGATGTTTAATTTGGTTTTTATTTAAAGTACAACTTATTTTCTTTTCAAAATTCTTGTTGAGGATATTAACTTGATGTGTTTGTAGGTTGTGGGATCATGGAGAAGTAAAATTAATCTTGGAAGAAGGTTTGAAAATGTGAGGATCACCTTTTCCCACGATCATGGGAATTCCATCCGAGATGGAAATTTAAACTTCCCTCCTATTTTCTTCTTTCATCCACTCTCAAAATTTTCACTCCTTCTCTCTCTAACTCACAAAACTCCTCCTCCCACTCTCTAAAATCTTCAACTTTCCTCTAGGTTCTTTGTATTTTCTTCAACTATTTCATTATTCTCCCAATCATTTCATCGTTTCATGCATAATGCAAAAATACAAGGATTAGGGTAAAATTGTACTCTCTCTCTCTCTAAAACTCGAATTTCACTCTTTTTCTCTCATTTTTGTTGATTTTCCTCTTCCAATGGCACCAAGGATGATGATCGGTCAGAAATTGATTGACAAAATTTGCCGTTAAGTTTTTGGTGAAGGCAAGAGCGATTTAATAGCGACTTACCACTCTCCCTTCCTAATTTACTCGAAAGAAGAAGGTACGTGCTTCTATGACTTTAGGGCTAGATCATTAATCACTCCTAGGTATTTTGATTTCAAAGTATTAGAAAACATTGGAGTGAGATCGAAGATTGAGGGACTAGCTGCAAATATATGTTGGAATAGGTTCATCCTGTGTGACATACTTATTCATCTTACAATGATCATTGAGTTTTTCACTATTGTCAGATATACCCCTAAAATGAACATCTTTTGGTTTAGATTGTTCGGTACTGTTTATAAATTAGATTATAATATCATGCGTCATATTTTCGTTTTGATGTGGATTCCTATTGGAAAACTCTAACAGGGGAAGACAATTTTAACTCACGCAATGCATTGAATGCTTTAATGCATAGTGCTGAACATTTGCTCATGTATAAATTCATATGTTTAACTTTGTTCAATAAAAATGAAAGTAGCAAATGTTCGGCTAAAGAACTTTTCTTTTTATAGTGCAAGGATCAGAAAGTTAAAATCAACACACTTTTTAGAATTTTTCGATCCTTAGTAAGTGTTGTCAATAAAAAGAGTTCAGATTTTAGAATGGGGCATATTGTTACTGCTTTAGCTCATTTTTATAACCTTAACATGGAAGAGGTGCATACCATGCCACATGATATGTTTGACATATTGTATTTGAGGTGATCTGGGATTATGGAAGTCCAGTATATGGAACTTTGTAATCCTCAGACACGTGCTGTAGTAAGGAACATGAGGGGTCGAAACATAAACGAAAACTGACCCTCCACATCCCGATCAGCTCTAGAACTAGAGGAGGAACAAGTTGAAGCAGAACACAGAGCACCAGCAGTGGTCGACCAATATCAACAAATTCTTAACCAGATGCAATGGATGACATTCCAATTAAATGAACTCCGAACCTAAATGCAGCAACTCCATAAGGAGCAGTGCAGCTTGAAGGGGAGGTTCCTCAACTTCTGTTAGAGGAACAATTTTGAAGCTCCTTCACCAACACTTTCGCCACCATCATCTGAATAGGCTTTTCTTATCCTTTTTACTTTTAATTTTGTTGTTTCTTTTGTTTGTTTTCATTTTATTTCATATTTGTTTGGCTTTATGTTATTTCTTTTGTTTGGTTCAAGTTCATCTTTTGTTTGTTTTCATGTCATTTGTTTGTTTCGACTTCTTTTGTATGGTTTGAGGTCATTTTCCTATATTTGGTAGTCGACTTGTCATATTGAGGACAATGTGAACCTTAATTGTAGGAAGGTGACTTTGAATTTCGTAACTGCATTGTTTGCATTTTGTTAAATAGTTTGCATGTTTAGGCATATCAAGTGTTTTGTGTCAGCAATGGAATTGTACTTGAAACACTCTGATAAATATTGCCATGAGATTCTATCATGCTAGTTGGAATTAGATTGAATGCATGCTTGAACTCAGATTAGGCTATTTGAGTAGAAAATGAATCATATAGAGTGATGAAAAATAGTTAGTTACATAAGCTTAGTCACAAATTGACATTTGAACAATGAGGTAGTGTAGAGATGCATAATGAGTTTTCATTTGAGCCAAAGTGAGGATTGAGCCATATGGCTCTATCCATAGTCATTCTTTTCTTTGTTGAGTGTTACTTCCTTAGGTTACTACCTTCAGAACTTACTTTGAATCAGTTTGAGTCTATTGGATGCATACTTAAATAGAGATGATTTAGGCCCTTTTTCTTATTCTAAACCTTGGCTTAAATGACCTACCCTTTTTGTTATCCTTTGCTACCCCCGTTGAGCCTTAACCTTTTGTTTCTTGAAAACACCCAAAAAGTTTCAACTTTAAACCTTATTAACCTACCTGTTCACAAGCTTAGTAGAGTATTAAGTAATACATTAGTTGGGATCGTTGTGAAATTTTTGTTACCGAGATGAGTTGAGTATATTTCTGCCTGTGGATTACAATGTATTTAGTGTTATTTTGATCCATAGTTCTTCCATGTATTTAGAAAAAAGAGAGAGGAAAGAAAACAATAGAAAAAGGAACAATTGAGTAGCATAAATAATTGCAGAATATCAGTTATATTTGTATACCTTAGAAACATGTTTTGTTATTCCGTTTTATCCGCTTTTTACTCTACTAATGCTTTACTTAGTCCTTTTTCCCTCTTTACCCACCTTAACCTTTATCACTTTATAACCCTAAACAAGTCCTTTTGATTTATTCATTCATGTAATCATTGTAGAGGAGAATTGGTGTATTAGCAAGTTTATGGTAGTGTGCTTCTTCTATTCTTTGTAAAATGGTTTATTTTAATGTTGATGATGTTATGGAGACCATGTTAGGCTGATTTAGTTTTTAGAGATTGCTTTTGAACTATTTTTTTAGAACTCCTGTTTTATTGAATTGAATGAAATTGTCTTTGATGATTGTTGATTTTATTTGTTATCTTGCAACAAATCGAGAGAGTGAGTAAGATAAATTTGTGCAAGATTGTACAACAAGAGTTGGCGACCTATAGACTTACAATCATCATGTTAATTGAATAGTTAGAAGAGAGATCTCGGTTTATCAATTGATCACCCATAGGATAATTTAATAACTAGTTGCATAGGTCGAGTCATTGGCTAGGTTGCAAGATCATCCAATTGACTCCCTTTAATTCAATTAGGGACAATTAACTACACCTTGAGAGAGGGTATTTAACACATTCAGAAATATAGGTGAGACACAATTCAATCAATAAAATAGGAGGGAGACAAAATAGGGAAAACAGTAATCTCTAGTCTTTTCATTTTTGAATTTTGATTTTTCTGCACGTTGATATTATCTATTATTTTGAGTTAGTCTTTTAATTTTGATTTAAAATTTGAAAATTATTTTTATTAAATAATTTCATTTCTTAAAAAAAGTTTTATCTAAATTAAGTGGTGTCTGGACATCAATCCTCGTGGGATCAATATCTACTCTTTTAAGCTACAAATCATGACCCATTCACTTGCAATTTTTAAGCATAAAAGTATATAGGTTTTACCATCAACAAGGTTACAACAGAAGCTTGAACTAAAATAATAATAAACCGAATGAATTAGTTAAATTTCCAAAAATATAAAGTTTCAAAGGTGAAAGGGTAATAAAGCTAAAGAGAAGGCAAAGAAAAGTATCAGGCAGGAAAAAGTGCCATACAAGCAGTCAGAATAATTTTTTTGTAAAATGAATGAAATTGTATTAACTCTAGCAAAATCCAGTTTAACATTACAATGAGTTTCAGCATACAACATCATAATAAGTTTCAGCTTACAACATGAATAATAGCATAAAACTAGTTAAAAGAAATAATAAGAACATAGATTATAGGTTCCATCTCTTTTTCATTCTAGAGGTGAGTGAGTTTTGCACAATTTTTTCTATCATAATATCTCTAACCTAATTGAGGATATTTTCAGTCATCTGGTGTTTGTCTATCTAAGCTCTTTTATATAGCCTATTATTACTTTCTTTCTAAAGAGTGTAAATTGTAATGATGAAGGATGTCTTGAGTATCATTCCATTATGCTTTTGATTCTTAATAAGATTGGTAAGCCAGTCTAGATAGACAAGAATATAAATGGTTCATATCTTCCTCAACTTCCTTGCATAAGACATAGTTGGAATCAATAGGAGCCAAGCCATCTATTCTTAGCTCTAGTTCTATTTTTTATCATAAGCTAAGTGATTGGTTAAGCATTGGAATTCAGGGATTACTTCTAAAGAAGTTTACGCCAAAGAATTCTCCAAGAATGCTTATAAATAACTTATGACAAGAATTATTTGTAAAGATCCCTTTGGAACTAAGAATCCATATAATGTTTTATTCTTTATTCCATTGATGTAGTTGAGGTAAATATCCTAGAAAAAGAGAGAGAAGTTCATTCCTTTAAGTGAGGGCATTAAATTAAGACCAATTTTCATATTAAAACTATGTGCTAGCTTCATTTCCTAGCTTATACTTGATATAAGGATATATTATACTTCTCAAGTTCAGTAATTGAGTGAAAGTTTGAGAAATATACTTGAAGTTTTTTATTTTCCAAAATTTTAAGTTTTTGAGGTGAAATTCATGTATTCATTTGATCCAAAGGGCTTTCTTATTTGTATATGGTTTATATGTTCTTTTTCTCAAAAGAAATTTTTCTGTAAGTGGAATGGGGATGATTCCTAAACCTCTTTGCTTCTTTAGAATGGTTAATTCACTCCATTTTACTTTTGCACCTTTGGAATTTTCTACTTTCCCATACTATTCAAGAAGTGGATGAATAAGAGGAAGAGGAACACATAATACAGGACATAAAGCTTGAAAAATTTAAGGAAGAAGTCTATGTTCCAAAAGCGGAAGAAGAAAAGGGAATGAGGATAATTGCGGAAGAAGAAAAGCAATTCTCCTCCTTACAGGATAAACTATTGGATTCGATAGACAATTTAGGTAGCTTCATCATTCCCTATTTTATTAACAACTTATTACCAAAAAGGGCATTACCAAACTTATATTTCTTAATTTTATCAATTATGTCCTTCTTACTATCTTGTAATTACTGGCTTATTTATAGGCTACTAAACTGCCATATGGAGAAAAGGGTGGCAACAAACCAATCATTACAGACCTAGGTTAAGGGTAGGAGGTAGATTATATCAAGCTAATGACGTGAAAGAAGCGCTACTTGGGAGGCAAACCAAGAATGAGGATATTTTTTTAAATTTATTTTTAGTCTATTTTGTTCGTGCTTTGTTATTTTTATTATTTTATATTTATTTTGTAGGGAGTACGTTGGTAGAATTTTATGCCATTGAGTGTCTCCGAATTCCATTGCCCATACCATCACTACCTCAATCTCAATAAGTCTTATTGATCTAATTTTTTATTTGTTGTTATTTATCTTTAATTGTATTATTTTCTTTCCACATTAAGATAAGTGTGTTGTTTAATAGTGGGAACATATATGCAATTGCATATCAATCGTGTGTGAATTTTGCATATGTATTGTGTTAGTTTTTTTTATTAGGTTGGCATTGCATATGTGTGGTTTGTGTCAATATGTCAATGGCAAGAATTGAAAGGTATTAGTTTAGCTTTAAACATGGTCATTTAAATCATAAAGGCACAACAACTTATGAAATTTATGTTTTAAGTATCTTAGGATGAATATGTATGTTAATTAGGATATGACACTGATTCTTTCACATTATGAATTTTTTCATATACTTTTATATTTATAGTCAATTAAATTTATTGGCATTATTAGTATCCTATTCATGAGGATGATTGGCTTTGAATAAATAAGGTAGGCTACAAAATTAAATGAAAAATTCCTATTCTTCTGGCCGTTTTGTAAGAAAATTGAGTTGAGAATAAAGCTGGTAGCTAGTTGAGAGTTGTGATATAGCTGAGTAACTAGGGGCATTCACGATAAATTTTTTCTTTGTGTCAAAAGGCTAGAATGACACTCCAACCAAGCTAAATAAAAAATGTGAACTAGTTGAGTAACCGAGGGACATTCATGGTAAGGTGTTTGCCTTTGCATTAAAAGACTTGGTTATCGAAAAGAAAATATTTAAAAAAATGTTACAATAAATTAAACCTACCGATCTTTTAAAAATATTAATAATTTTCATGAAAGGTTACTTAGTGATAGTTTACCTTTTTGATTGATCAATAGTTGAATGAATAAGGTTTTAATATTTTGATTGATATGTATATTCAAATCAATGCACTTAAACATGAAATGAGTAAGTCAGTATGTTAACACTTTTTGAATGGTTAATGTTTGAGATTATGTTAATTCCATAAGATTTGATGCCGTTGTACCATTAATGCATGTTGCATGATTGCGTATTCATAGGTTTTTATGTTTGTTTATTTATGTTTTTAGTTTTACTTGAAGACAAGCAAAAGTTTAAGCATGGGGATGTTGATAGGTGTAGAACATACTATGTTTTTCTAGGTGTTTTAGTATGTTTTAAGCATTTATTAGATGATTATCATGTGTATAGGCTTATAATTATGTTATTTTTAGTGTTTGTTTATGTTCTAAGTGTTTGTTTATTTTAAATCATGAATTTAATCTTAATTTTATGTTTTAAAAGGGGTTATAAGTGTTAGAAATTAGGAAATTGAGAATGAAGAAGATGTTGGATGCAAGAAGGAAGGCATGATCGTGACATGAGGCACAATCGTGATAGACGATGACAAACAGTAAAATTAAGTGGAGCAGCTCACGTATTTTTTTTATACTTTTGACATTTTGGGGCTATTTTGGAACAAAATTAAGTGAAGAAACCCTGGAAAGAACCCTAGAAGCCTAAAAAACTATTTAAGAATAATAAAAACAAAAAAATCCAACAACTAATAAATCAAAGAAGATCAAGAGGAGACATCAGAAAGAGCTTCAAAGAAAATCCAGATTTCCAAATCAAGACTTTAATTAGTTTTCTTTCTTTTCCCTTTATTTCTTTCATAGTCTTGAATGCATATTTGGATTTCTAAGATGTTTAACATGATTATGGGTTTATAGATTCCGATTAGGGAATTTTCTTGAATTATTTTCTGAACCTTATTTCTTGGTTGAATTCAATACATTAATGAATGTTTCTGATAATTTTCCCACATATATTTAATAATAAATCAAGAGAGTGAATCAAGTCAATAGTGTTAAGGTACGCAATCAGATTTATTCAATTAATAGACCTACAATTATCAGATTAATGATCAATTTAAAAGAGATCTTAATTATGAAATTAATTATCTATATGATTGCTTCAAATATAATTAAACAAGTTAAAAGTAGTTTTGTGAATTGAGAGATTACAACTATATGAATATCAACTTCAATTAGGGTTATTTGATTAGAACTTGAGAGATAGTAATCAAAAATTTAAGACATGTTGGACCAAATGTAAAATGAATCAATGAGATTAAGGGAAATAAAAAAGGATAAAATAGTGTCCAAGTCTTTAACTTTAATCAATCTGAATTTCATTAGCAACTCACTTATCAATTATTTCATTTTATTATTTTTTATAAATTCAGTTATTTCTTTTAATTCAAATCAATTTCTTAGTACCTTAGACAAAGTTATTATTCAAATTGTTTAAGTGTCAATAGTCCTTGTAGGAATGATACCTTTTGATGCTACAAGATACAATCCGTATACTTATAGTATTGAGAGTTTTATCATTATATAAAACTTGCTCAATAGTTATAATGCATGGTTTTGTCTAGTTGGTGAAGGTATCATGGAATCCAACCACATGGAGAAGGAGTAAGAAAAAATCCCATCTAAGTAACTTAAAGATTTTATAAAACTTAACCTTAATGGAAAAATTATTTGGTGAATTATTCTTCCTATACTCATTTAACAACTCTTGTATGATGATTATGTTGTCCCTATTCTATCTATTTTCTAAGGAAGTCCCTTATAAATCACTAGTTGTTGACTTCAACAATTCCTTTAGCCTCATTACTAATAGTTTAGAGATGATTTTGTTTAAAGTATTAAAGAAAGAAATTCGTTTATGTTGAATTAAGGAAGTAGGGCTAGATTTTTTAGGAATCAAACAAAATAATATTTTATTTACCTCTGTTAGTAACTTTCCTTCATTTAAAAACCTTACAACTACTGAGGTGATTATTTCCTTGTTACGAGACCTAGATTTTGGAAAAAGTGATCCACTAATGCTATCAAGACCTTCAACCTTGTCTTTATTAAGAAAGAAAATTGCTTTGTCTATGTCATGATTAATGGATGGTAAGTTTAGAAGCTCTTTGTCATCAATAGAAATGTGATATTGGATAAAAGGGATTAGTATTGACAATGATGAACAGCTAGAAATATGGTTACATGGTAAAGTCTTATAATAGGAATGTGCATAAAACTTAAGTTCTTCTTAGGTATGGATAACTCATCATCTTAAGAGAGTAGAGTAAAAATTATGTTACCATTCCTCATAGGTAAAATAAAATAGTGAAAGAAACTTACCTTTATCCATTTGATCCAAATCCTTCTCTTAAGTACTAAATTTAGACATATAGAGTGAAGGACATTCTATTCCTATCGAATTAATCCTTTTTTTATCGTTAAGTCAATAGGTGCTTATAAAGTTCTTATTCAACCTTTATATAAATGTCCATTGTAGTAGCTAAGTGATCACAGATGCATTTCCTTCTTATATTAAGGTCCTTGAGGTCTTTCTTAATTATGCATAGTTTTAAAACAGATATAAAGTTATTTAAGGTATGTTTTATATGGAACAACATTACTTTGAGTTGGAAAGGTTCCAAAGTAGCATCAATTGCAAATCAAGGAAAATAAATTTTTTATTGAATGGTTTATTTAGATTAAGAATTTCTTTAAAAATCATGGTATACTTCCTCGCTTTATTTAAACAGTAATGTACTACGAAACATTAGATCTTTTAGAAATAGAAAAGGAATTAAGGTCTTTGTTAGAGAAGTGCTCTAAAGGCAATCGCTTTTAGCACTTATTGTACAAATCTTTATGATTAATAAAAAGGAATTTTGATTAATTTGATGTTCATGTTCTTTATGAATTGATAGTGATCTGAAATTGAATTAATGAAGTCCTTAATACATTACATAGCATGAAGGAAATCATGATGAGATCATGATAATGAGATTCCTATCATGTGTAATTATATTATTGTCTAAATTGTCCCTGGTCATAGGATTAATGAGACAGGACATTAATAATTCAAACAGACTAGCACATGTTATACTTCTTGATTAGATCAAGGAGTGGACCTCTTAAACTATAAGCATGAGTTATTTAGAGTTAACATATGGATGCTTGCTAAGAGAAGTAAATACATTGGATGACTTTCCATAAGACAATCAAATGGATAATCTATTTTAGTGTCAATGATAGTCTCATCATAGCAATGGTGCAAATATCCTTAGACTTAAGGTGCTCAAAGATATCTTGGCTACCGATCTTGTACTTTAACGCCATTGCTCGTTGCCTGTCAGAGGTTACTCATAGGGTGGTGATTGGGTACAACTTGAGGTATTCGAAGGTAATTAAGTAGCCAATAAAGGATTCATCGCTCCTGATAGAAGGAGATGATACCTATGGCCTCTTGTCAGGTTATTACTTGGGAATCTCTGGCCAGAGTGGAAATGTCAGGAAGATGGTCTTCAGTAACATATCCAATTGAGTATTGAGCCTCGGGGATAATAACTCAAATCATTTAGGCTAGATGTGACGTAGTCAGTCTGGTAGGAGTTGACACTTTAACCATACTCTGAATGTAACATCCTGTTCCCATACTAAGGGTTAGAACCCAAAAATACGATAAATGTGAGATCAAGGAGAGATTAAGAAAATGCATTTTCATGCTCATGCATAATGTTAGTATACACGCACTTGAATTTGAATTTTTGCACTTATTAAAATGACTATACACGTATTCATTGACATTTTCGAGTATAATTGATCTATAAATGTGATTATAATTGGAATTGTGAATTATTTGTATTGAAAATTGATTTTTGAGAGTATAAGCATTGATTTAGAATTTTTGGTGAAAATTTGAGGATTTTCTAGAATTTATGGGTATTTTTAGACTAGGAAAAATGCCAAGTGGAAGAACAATTGATGAATAGGGTTGAAAATTTTAGTGGAAATTTAATATGTGACATTAAGATTTATTTAAAAGTGTCATTAAAAATTGGGAGAAAATAGGGTTGAAAATTGGAGACAAACGGACTAGCTTTTTAAAAGAGTCAATTGGAGACCACAAAAAGGTGACAAATGGCATCAACTCATGACTTTTTTTAACCCACATTAAAGACCATTTTGTGTCTTTCATTTGTCATTTATGACACTTTACTCTTTGGAATGACCATCTTCCTTGTCTTTCATTTTTACTCCCACGAAATGCTCAAATCTTCTTCATTTTCTTTATCTTCCTCTCCTTCTCATGAAACTCTCTCCTATAAGCATCAAAGATGAACCTTTCCATCACTAGGTTCTTGCTATCTTTTCTTCTTGATAAAGGACCCACCTATTCTACTTTGGCAGGATGAGGATCGTGTACTTTGGAAAACCTAGGGTTTCATGGTGATTGAAGAAGCTTTGGGTAAATCAAGTAAGTATAAGCATCACTCTTCTTGAATTGATGAATGAAACATGTTTTGATGATAGTTAACAGTTAGATGTTCATAAAAGGATAATGGGTACATGCAAAAACTTGGATGAGAAATGGGGATAGATTCATGTCTTATTTTTTTGTTTAGGTGAGTAATAGATTATAAAATGACATAATGTTGGATTAAATTGAGTAAATGGTGTTTTAAGTGTGTTGGAAAAATGTTAGCTGTAGCATTCTTCATTGATTATGCATTTGTAATTTAACCATAACTTGTTTTGTAGATATCCAAATGTGGTGATTTTTTATTTGGATTAAAGTAGATACATATGACTACATTTTGCATGAAGACATCGAATTTAAATTCTATCTTTAAGAGTTTCAAATTTTGACTTAAAGTTGAGTACTAGGCGTAGGAAAAGGAGTAAAAAAACTAGATACATAATGGGTTTTGTTTTGTTTTCTTGAAGAATTCACGTGAATCTCCTTGGGTGTTTTTATGATGAAATAAAATGAGTCTAGAGCTAAAGAAAACGAGTAATGTGGTATCTTAAAATGGGAAGAATTAAGGTGATAATTAGAAGTGAAATGAAGTTGAATATGTGTAGGAAGTAAATGATGAATGGGTAAATGGGTATGCTCTGTTTTTGGGTAATGATTAAATATATGTCACGAATTGTTTGTGAATGATATTGAGTTGAAATGAAGTTAAGAATGAAGAGTAAATGAAGTAGAAAGGATGATCTATGTACAAGATATGTTAGGTATAAGATGTTAGATGTGTAAAATTTGGAAATTGTACCAGTAACATGTTCACTGCGTATGCTTCTATGAAAGTTCACGGTGGCCAACTCCTGGCTTCGCTGCAGCCAACTTGCAAGATAGAACTCGGGAAAAGTTCGCCGCAGCCAACTCCTAGCTTTGTCGCGGCCAACTTTCCTGCATAACTTAAACATGCTTTGGTACTTTAATGATATCTTGATCTGTAGTTATCCAATTCGGATGATTTTTAATTTGGGGTAAACTAGAGACATAGAAATACAATTTTTATGAAGAAATAAAATTTTAATTCTATCTATAAAAATTTCAAAATTTGTCTTGAAATTGTATGTTGACTGAGGCTGTAGCATTACCCGAGACAGAAATCATATCTAGTTTATATTGAATAAACTGTATTGATAGATGCCGAATTAGAAAAAGGTGTCTTCACAAAAGTTGTATTTTATTCTCTTATCTTTCAACTGATATAAAGTTCATAATTTTTTAATATGGTACTTGAGAGATATGAATTATACAATTTGACAGCATGATCTTGTACAAGCCAAAGTTTCAAATGTGCTTAGTCTATAGTATTTTGAGCATAACTTCTGAAATAGTGAACGAAATTGAATAATATTGGTGTCATTATAAACTTAAGAAATAGGAGAATAATTTTCTAGAATAAATTATCCTCAAATTACTTCATTTTATTGGTCAAAAATAATATGGAAAGTTGACCTGAAAGTTGTTATAGGAAAAATCTGAATCAACCAAGGAATTATGAATTTCGATTTTAATGGTTTTATTGAGGTATAAAGCATTAGTCTAAATGATACTTATTTGAGTTTGGAAATATAAATGTTTACATGAAGAAAATAATAGAGTGATACCCAAGATTGTCATTGAGCATGCAGTGTACATAGTCCATATACACATTTGTGCATAAATGAATACTTAAGATTGTGCAATTATTAATGTGTGTGTAATGTGTGTATTGCATAATATTGATGTGCAGGATAAAATGTTCGCATCCAGATGTTTCCAAATCTTGGAAGCAAATGCGAATCTGGAGCGTACCGTGAGTCAACCTAGATGGTTTCATTTCATTGTTTGTTCTGTTTTCAATTTCTGCATTGAATTACTACGGATGTGAATGTGATTGAGATAATTCCGTACATTAATGGTCCGAGGAGTTTGATAAATGTGAGAACATTGGAAGTGCTTTTTGTATGTGAATTTGATGAAATATGTGTTTTTTCAACTTAAACATTGAATGCCGGACCAAGTTCTGAAGAAAAATGTGAATGTGTATATGAATGAAATATGTGTATTCTCAACATAAATGTTGAATGTCGGACCAAGGTCTGATGACATGTGAAGGAGAATATGATTGTGGATTTTGATCCCTTTTAATTGACTGAATATATATAATGCATTTCATTACATGAATCCATGAAACATTAAGGCTGTTGTGATCAGAGTAACCACCGAAAAAGAGCTTAAAGCTCATATTGTGATCAGAGCCTCAGGCTCAGTTGTGAATGTATTGGGTATCCACTAAGGGATATAGGACATGATCATATACAGCTCGGTATCCACAAGGGGTTTGGGCCAATAAAAAAAGGCACTCGGTCATAACAATAATAAAAGAAAGTGAGTCTCATAAACACTGCATATACATATAATTCGTGTGCTTGACTAATTGAAATGTATTCTGAATATGATATTTGTTGAATATGAAATGTGAAATGAATGACCAAGTGATATGCGGTGATAAATGATTTTTAACAAAATGATATGAATTATGTGATTATATGAATTGTATGTGTTATATGATCAAGTGAGCCATCGAGGATGGTCACTCATTAAGTTTGCAAAACTCACCCAAAATTTGCAATATTTTTCAGGCTCAGAAGAGTCACTCTAGTTAGACAAATTGGAGTATAGCCACTGCATTCAAGTAAGAGAAAGAGGTCGGGATCAGTTTACGTCTGCATTAGTATTTTCTTATTTTTGTATTGAATTAAGTCTTCCGCAATTATTGTAAAATTATATTTGAATATTTTTGTTTTGTAATAACTTTCCATAATGGAAAGGTTTGTAAATGAGATTGATCTTGAGTATAATTATACTATGCCTTGGATTTGTATTATGGCATTTTGATTTAAATGGAAAGAAGAAAAAGCGTGAGAATACGAATTTGTAATTGATTGAATTGAGCATGAAAATTGATTGTGTTTGGGCGAGAGAGGAACCGTTTCGTAGTCACATACACGTTGACATAAGCCTTCTCCTGGCTGCCCGCTTGTGGCACACGAGATCTAAAAAGTGGACTTGTTTCGTTCATGGAGTAAACTTCAATTTCTCTGTTTTGTTCCACGGAACCCTCGAGCCATTTCTTTATGCATTTGCATCTTTGATGTGTTAAGTTTTGATGAAGATATGTACTATGCTTTGATGTTAAATCATATCTAATATGTTTTATGTGTGGATGTATTGAGTTATGAATTATAAATGTTAAACTTACATTGTTGGGTTAGGATAAGATGAATATGCTTATACGTTTAGATGTATGTATGTTAATTGTGTGGCTTATCGCTAATGGCTATAAATATTTTAGCCACTGAGCTGTGTAGCTCAACCTAAATTTTCCCACTCCTCAGGTGTAGATCGAGAAGGTCCCTCCAAAGGGACATGAACTGAAACAAACCCGAGAAGGTCCGCTTAACGGACATAATGTCCCTCCAAAGGGACATAAATCGAAACAAACTTGAGAAGGTCTGCTTAATGGACGTAATGTCCCTCCAAAGGGACATAAACTGGGAAGAAACACTGGAACACCCGAGAAGGTCCGCCCAACGGACATTAAGTGTGTCTAACGGACAGCTACAGGTCAAATTCCAGATTTCTAATCCTTCAACCATATCTAACACCTCTCAACCATATCCTATCATTCCTACTTCAATTTCCTCATCATTTTCACCTCCATTTCACCTCTAACTTACCACACTTAATCTTCTTCCCATTTCAAAACACCATGGAGCTCATTTTCTCTTAACTCAAGCAAAGAAAAGTCTACACAAATGTCCAATATTCACCCTGTGCAGCATCACTAAATGGTAATGAGTATCACTCTCAACTCTGATATCCAAAAATTCCATACTTTACACCGTTGGAAAGCTAAAAAGATAAGCTACAACTTTCCTAAAGACAACTTTGGCTAATTCTACCTAAATCAATACAGTTTTTCGTTTGAAGTCAAAAATAATTTCTACACCTATGGAAGATTTGAAATAAGAAATGTACAACTACCAAATGACTAAGCACATATACATTGGAAACTTCTTCAATTCTTCATTCATTTCCAAATCAAAAATGAAGTTCATACATAGCTTTAATTACAAATTAACATTACACTAAGTCTTAACAAAGATACAAAATACATTGGATGTTTAATGTTCAATGTGCTAATATAGCTGTCCAAAAGTTTAGCCACTAACTTAGTACAAAAGCTAACTATCTTGGAATTGGTCCAAATGCCTTGCAAGGATCATTGATCTTCTCGA
>JAOQMS010009631.1:0-16754 GCA_027563885.1 Erythroxylum longipes
ATGTCCCTCATGTGTACTATTCATCTCCACTGACTCACCATTTGTCATAATGACAATCTGAAATGGAACCTTCCTAAGTTAAACAATATTATCCCCATGCTCCTCGCGTGTACTAAATGCCAAATGAAAGCATATATATAATTTGGATGAATGTGCCAACCGATGTATAAGTCACAATAAACTTATGCCTAACGTCCATTTATCTTAAGTCATATAAGTGTCTCACACGTATGTGTCCCAGCCGTATGTATAGGAGATGGGATGTTGCACATTATGAATTGTAGCTATTCTCATATAATACACCTTGAGGTTGATTATACAAATTCTGTCACTCCCAAATATAGGTCAGTGCTTGGCATTCATGATTGTAGTGATAACTACTACCAATGTCGTGACACAACCTGGATATTAGTTGAACCTCCGAAAATATGTGAGAATACCTCTCTCTCCTATATAGCGATAATACAAATCATGAAGATATATTTTTTCTCCCATAAAATTATTGTTTACTCCATCTTTCAATTGTGTGTTGTGGTTATGACGTTAATTCCTAAAATAAACCACCACACACTGTCAGTGTAGAAATGTTTGAAAGAATATTAAATAAAAAACCAAAAATAAAGATACAATACAATAAAATAAATACAAAACAAAATTAAAATAAAAAATAAAAAAATAAAAATGGCTAGAGTAATAGTGATAGGTGCTTAATTAATTATGAATTTATTCCATAACACTTAGTGATTATTGCTATAACATTGTTTAAGATATTCACTTTAACTCACATGTGATTTTAGGCACAATTCAGAAGTAAAGAAGTTAAGGTGAGTCAAAAGTACTATATTTGTACTATTTTATGAAGTATCACTCACTCACAGCATCCATGCAAGATAGTGATTTAATGGACAATACATGTTGGAAGCATAAGGAAGTAGAAAATTTGACTCATGTGCATGTTTTTGCATGCATGATCGTGAATTAATGGTAGTACAGTAAAGGATCAAGGATGGTAGCACTTAATTGATAAAGGAGAGCTAAATGGTAGCAGGTGGATAGCTGGGAGCATAAAGCCTAAAAGGGCAACACAACAAAGAGCAAAATGCCAACAGAAGAAGAAAGCAACATGGGAGTCTCACGCAACAGCGGCAAAATGATAACACCACATGAAGAAAACGCAGATGCACGCCAAAATACAAACAACATTTACATAAATGCAATCAACGTCTGCGTAAACTCAGACGTTTCACACCAGCAAAAAATGACGATGCACAATAGCAGAGCTAAGAGACCAAAACGCAGAAACTAGAAGGAAAATACGAGAACAAGTTAGAATGAAGAAAACATTATTGATGAGATGGACGAAACGTTTTCATAAGTAGGAGCGAAAAATGCATAATGGAAAAGATAAAACACGGAAGCAACGAGGGTTTGGAAGGTTAGTTTTAAATAAAACCACAGAACAGTAGCAGTGTTCTTAGTTTTAAAAAATGAAGAGAGCTGCTAGAGGGGTGGTCTTCAGTGGAGATTCAGCTAAGGAAAAGAAGGGGCAACCGAAGGTGCTGCAGGAGAGCATGAAGAAGGCTATGGCAGCTCTCAACTTTGAGAGACCTATGGAGGGCTAGGCAACTTGACGTCGGTTTAGAGGCAACTTCGACACCAATGATTCGGTTAAGCATTTCTTCCATTGTTTTGTTATTTCTTTCTTTCTTTAGATATTGCTTGTGTTATCCTATGCTTATGGATTTAGGTTTTGTGTATGAATGATTGTGTTATCATTATAGTCCGATTATTTGTGTATGAACCCATTCGGTAATATGAGAAGATGATTTTAATGCATTCATTGGATCATTTATTTACAATCCCATTGCTAGAATTTTGTTATAATCCGTGATTGTTATATTTGAAATTCATGTGTAGCAACCAATGATTCGTAATCATTAAGGATAACATAACCTAGATTAAATGACACATCATATGTGGTTTTTTTCTTGATTAATCGGTTTTCCTAATTCGTAATGTTATAGCCAATTGAATCTAGAGATCGTATCCTAGGTTATTCGGTGGCTAGGATTGATTAAAGTTTATATCTTGATTAAACACTAAGGGAAAACTCAGGTTAATTATTAACCCACGATTAGTTGTTGCTAGGAGAGGTTTGAGAAAAACAAATCAATGAAATATGTTTAATAATCCCCACTTTTATTATTTCTTACATGTTTTCTTTAAATTGCCTTTGTTAGTTAATTAAACATTATTTTATTCTCTTATTTCTAAAACAAAAGCGACTAAAACCTAAGCACTGATTAATTTCATTTTAACAACTTTCCATGCACTCTCTGTGACATCGACCTAGACTCACCACTACTATAGTAGTAATCTAGTTTTTTTTTACTAGCGTAATGACACGCTGTCAATTTTTGAGTCGTTGCTAGAGAGTGTGGCGCTTAGCTTTTGTTCTTGATATTAATTAGTCTTTTATACATATTTTTTTGCAATTTTTTCAGTTAATCTTGTTCTTTTCACTTTCTGTTTTGTGTTAGTTATTTAAAATTAAAAAAATTATATTCATGAACGAAATTAATTTATTTTATAACTCATATTCTCAACCTTATAATTATGTTTGGAGTGATCACATAAAATTTGATTATGGATGGGATAATCATCATAATTACTTCCATGATAGTATGCAGGAGACACAACATTTATCGTACAGATTAGAACTTTCTTATTACAACTTAGGTACCCCTCTGAACAACAATATCAAGATCTGTAATGCTAACCATCTTTAAATTCAATAGGATATGTAACAGCTTCAAGAGATTATACAACAAACTCAATAAAATATCTTACAATTCTAGTAGGATGAAAGACAATTTTGGTATAATATCCAGAATTGGGAGAGCCAAAAAAACTCAGGTACATCCTTGGAAGAATTAGTTGATAATGTCCCTATTAATACTTTGCAATTTCAACAGGATGAAAGAAAATGTTGACATGATACAAGGTCTAGCGTCCAAAATGTGAAGAAACAATAAGATTTAGGAACATCTTCGGAAGAATTGATTAATATTATAAATGCTTATACTTTGCAGTTTTAACAGGGTATACAACAACAATTTCAAGAGGGTATACAACATTTCCAACAAGAGATAAAATCTAACTTACAAAACTTAGAATGCCAAACGGGTGAGATGGTAGCAAGGATCGACTTCCTAGAGTCACAAATGGAAGAAGAGCAGCCATATCAACCTGAGGAGTACCCAATGGACATTAGTGAGAAAACCTTACGAAGTGATAAGGAGCTTGAGAATTTCAAGAGAAATACTCAAGAAATTATTTGTATGGAAGAAGTTGAGGAGGAGCTCGAGGTTAAAAAAAAAAGATAGTGAAACAAAGCAACACTCATCAATAACCAACTCGCACATATGCATACCCCCACACTTATACTTTTGTATATTCACAAACTGATCAATTAACAAATGTTCCATTAGCTTCAAGACTTGGGAAGGACATTTGATTAAGTTAAAGCATGTAATGTGGCTAAAACATAAAGAAAAGGCAATTAAAGCTTAAGAGGGCTTATCAAAAAGGAAATCATATAATGGGTACGCCATTTGGCTAATGTAGCTCGGAAAAGCAAAGAATGCCTAATCATATCCATGTTAATGCATGTTATAAAAATCTGATCTCGGATAGAAATTTAAGGCAAAATCAGGATGTACATGTCATGAAGGTCATACATTATCAAAAGACAACGAGACTGATATGAATGTGTTAGTCAAATAAGGCTCAAAATCTCACTGGCTTTGTCTACCATTAGTCACTAATCTTCTAAATATAATGCATATCGAAAAATTACAAGAGTAAAAATACATTCTAAAGTTGCTATGAAATTCTCTGGTCAGTTCATTATCTACTCATGACTATATAATCCCAGAAGAAAAAGAAAACGAGACATTATTTGTTTGTTTGCCTTATTATTTCTCTCATTTTGATTTATTTTATTTTATTTTAAATAAATAACTATTTCGTTGGCCTTCGGGTTATGAATAGAGCTGTTAGTCAGTTGAGAACGTGATGTAGTTGAGTAACTAAATTGACACAGATTATAAATGTATGCGTGCCTTCGTGTCAAAAGTCTACAATGACATTCCAACCAAGCAATTTAATAAAAATATGACTTAGTACAGTAACCGAATTGATATTCATCACCAATGTTTTCCTCCGTGTAAAATACTAAGTTCATGTCCACAAAAAGTAAATAAGAAAAATGGTTTCTATTTACTTTTCATGAAAACGTACTTAGGAGTAGTTACAAAGTTTGAATGACCAATTAATTATTAATGTGCGTGTATAATTAAAAAGTATGAATAACTTGACATTTGGGTCTTTATTAATATGTATATTTAGTCCAGAGTTCTTATACGTAGATTTTCATGTTAATGATTTAGAATAACTTCAATAATTGTGCTTAGAATTGAACTTGTTTCATAAAGTTGAAACCATTGTCTCATTATTACATTGTGTTATTCATTTTTTTGTTTGCTTGAGGACAAGCAAACATTTAAGTGTGGGGATGTTGATAAGTGTAAATTGCATCATGTTTTAGGGCATAGTTTTATATGTGTTTAGCTATGGATTCAATCATTTAGTATGTGTTTAGGTTAGAATTGTGTCAGTTTATTAATTATTTATGTTTTAAGTGTTTTATGGGTTAGTACAAGTCTTTAAGCTTAAATATTATGTTTTTGAGGTACCTTGATGCGTTTACTAGTGTTTTAGGGTCAACATCAAAGAACGAAGGAGTTTCGGAGACAATCAGGCTGAAACAACAGCCCATGATCGTAGCATGTCAGGATAGGATCGTGATAGAAGCTCCATATTTGGCCTACGTGATAGAAGGCTCAGATGTAATCCACGATCATGGCCTACATCAGGCACATGCACAGACACTCACGAACGTCATGTTTTGAGGGATTTTTTGGACCTTTCAGACCATAAAAAAACCCTAAGGTTACCCAAAAACATAAGAGGATATAAAAAGCAAAATGAGAGGTAGAGAAATGAACTTTTGCATCAACCACCTTGAAAAATCCTAGAGAGAGATCATCGAGAGATAGAGGAAGAGAAGAAGGAAGAGAGAAGAGGAGAAGAAGCTGATTCGAAGTACTTCCTAGATCAGAAGGTTTCCCATCATTACTACCTCCCTTCAACCTTTTTAGATTGTATTTCCTGTTCTTCTTAGTTTTATTATTATATAGAATTGGATTGAACAATTGATGATAGGATCTAGAATGTCGAGGATGTTTTAAACTCACCTTCGTAATTTTATTCTTGAATTAATAAAAATCTGATTGATTATGTATTTATTGGATATTATTATGGTTTAATTCTGAAATTGCATAATTCGATAATAAACGGAGAGGGTGAATCGAATAAAAAACGATTAAATTGGAATAACGATAGTTAGGTGATTTAATAGAAAATAGAATTAAATCAAATCAATAATTTGTACGAAGAGAGATCCTGTATAGGTTTCCGATAGTTTATTAGAGACCTTCAGAACTACTTAGGGTTTTGGGTAGGTTATGAATTGAGAGATTGCAACCTTTATAATTTAACTAGGGTTGATGATTTAGGGTTAATGGTTATAACTCTAGAGAGAGTAATGAACCGCAGGATAGTCTAGAACCAACAATACAGTAATTCATAATCAATTAGGTTAGCATAAAGTATAGGTAAAATTTCCTTTCTCTCAATTGGTAATTTCCTTCGATTGATTCTTGGTTGTGTTGCAAATTACTTAATAATTAGTATTTTCATATTTGATTCTTAATTTGATTGATTGAATTAAATTCTCGTATTAGTTTTATTGTATCTTAAATTTCTGTTATTTATTTTTGGCCTTAAATTTTAGGATTAGGTTATTTCCCTCCTCGTGGGATCGACACCTTTAGTACTTCATTTGTGAACCATGTGCTTATGGATTATTGAGGGTAATAATTAAAACTTACATACAACCAAACCTCAATCACTTCGCCTTACTTAGTTCTTATTAATGGGGTCCCTACCGATCTGTTCAAAGGTGCAAGTGGTCTAAGATAAGGTGATCTGTTTCCTCATACTTTCATGTTATGTATGGAGGTGTTCGCCCAATTAATCCACTTGAATTTAAGAAATTAAAGGGGCTTTCCTTTCATAGTAAAAATGCTAAAAAAATGGAAGAGAGTATAGTTATCATCACGGGGATGATAAGGAAATAGGCCCTACTAGCCTACCTTTGATTTCCTATAACTAATAGAAGGATTCTTTTTAGTGAACGTTATCTGTTGGTGGAACAGATTCATCATAAACTAGAACTTTGACTAATAAATTTCTATCCATTAGAGGGAGGCTGTAATTACTCAAATTTGTTTTTAGTTCTAAATATATTTGCCATTCTTCTAGTGCGTTTTTATCCAGGTGATTTATCAAAGTTATAGAGAAGATAATAAGGAATTTTCCATGGGAAATCAATCTTCAGATGGCAGGTATTTAAAAGTGAAATGGTCAAACATACATAAGCTTAGAGAAAAAAGGGGGGGTCTAGGTATCATTTCAGTCAACATGAATAATAAGCTCTTAATGTTCAAGAAAGTTTGATGGATAATTTTAGAGAAAGATTCATTATGGATTAGGTGGATCTATAGTTACATCCTTAAAGGTAGTTCTTTATGGGCCATTTTTCCTAAGTCCAGTCACTCCTGGTTTTTAAGAAGATTTTGAAGTTGAGAGGAATTATGGAAGAAAGAGTATCATGTAAAATTTGTGAAAGGAATAAGGCATTCTTATAGTTCAACAACTAGACAGGTCATAGACCATTAATAAGATTGTTTGATGCTCATAAATGTCGGAATGGATTTAACCCCAAAGATAAGGTTGGTAGTGTTATTTCTCATTCATGATGGACTAAATTTCTAACATTAATCCAACATCTCACTTCTATTTATCAACCAAATGAAAATATGCAGGATTCATTCTTCTGATTAAACCAACCACCAAGCAAGTTTAATAAGAAAACTTGCAAGAATCGGTTAACCCAAAAGAGTCAAAAGGTCAAATGGTTCCTTATAATTTGGCATTAAGGGTGGAAACTAGGCTCGAGCTAAGCTCGACCCAAAGTAAAAGGGCTAAGTATAAGTTGATCAAGCTTCGGGTTGAACTTGAGCAAAAGTTGCCTAATCTCAGCCTGGCCTAAAACCTAACCATTCTAAACAAAATGAATTTGTTTTACATCTTTATTTAAAAGAAAATTAGTTGGGTCAAACTTAGGTTGTCTCTGACCCAGAGGGGCCTCAAGTTGATCCAAAGCCCCTACAAAGCATGGTTGGACCAAACGAGACCCATTGCCATCTCTATTTAGCATAAGGCACTTATATTTGGTTCTTTTTTGATACTCTAGCTAGCTATACTAGATAGAATAAGTACTATGGATAGGCTGTTTTTCTCAATATGGATTTGAAGTGTATTATGTGTTGGTGTTATTGTTATAAAACTTAGTCTCTATGGTTTCTCATTTTTATAACCCAAACGTTAATAACGTTTTTAGCATTATGACCCAAATGTTCATCTTATTTGTTCTCTTTATTTTCTCATAATCACACTCATCTTTTTGACTCTCTTTATTTTCTCCTAATAACATTCATCTTATCTTTGCCTATATGTAGCTTGTCCATCTTGGTTACTGATATATACGTATTCACCTCTGTAATATACAAGCTCATCAAAAACAAATCCTTTCTTTTATATACAAGCTCATCAATCATAACTCCTTTCTTTTATATATAAGCTCAGTAACCCTAGGATCGGATCCCATTGTCCTGCTGCATTGTAGAGGGGGAATTTATGACTTAGGGCAGTGATTTTTCACAATGCTATTATTTTTTGGAATTGTTATTGTTTGTTGGAAATTATTATGTTCTTGCGATTTCGTTTTTATTTCGATATAAGTTGGAATATTGTTCTATTCTTATTACTGTGTTAGTTGGAATAACGTTTATTCTTTCTACCTTTTTTAGATTCAATATGTCACCAGCAAATGAAACCAGCATAGGTTCTATCCTTACTGTTCTTGATATAGGTTCTGGTCCTCTCACCATGACCCTAAAAATTATACTTAACCTTACTAGATTAGAGCTTCTAGATGGAAGAAATTTTAAACGATGGTCAAAGAAAATTCTGTTTTACTTTTAGCAATATGAAAATAATTATATGCTATTTCAAGATATTCCTAGTGACATTACTGACCCTAAGAAAACTAAAGATAGTTGTACCATTAAGGGAGTGTTGCTCAACCATATGATGCACCTATTGTTTGATATCTATTGCAAGCACAAAAATGCCAACGATATTTGGGATGCCTTTGAAGTTAAAAATGGGACTGTTGATGTCGATACAAAGAAATATACAATTGTTAGGTGGTTAAAATTACCTTTGTTGATGATAAGCCCATTATGGACCAATTACATTAGTATGAAAACCTAGTTTTTAAAATCCTTGCTGAGGATATAAACATGTGTGAGTTGTTTCAAGGTAATGCCCTTATTGATAAATTGCCTGCCTCATGGAATAAGTATAAAAACCAGTTGAGGTATAAGAAGAAGGACATAAAGGTATAGGAATTGATTAGGCATATAAAGATTGACGATGCAAACGTACACAGAATAAGGCTAAATCACTTACCCTTGTTCCTACTATTAAGGTAAATATGATAGAACACAAAAATATAGGTAACTCCAATAAGAATGGTGGACAAAACAACTCCTTCAACAACAATAAGCATGGTCAGTTTAAGCACACAAGGATTGATGGTGACTATTTGTGGTGCCACAAGCCAGGCCATCCTACTGCTTTTTCCAAGCCAGAATTAACCATGACAAGAAGGACTAAGGACAGAAAGCATGATAATTCAGGAAAGGAAAATAGAAGGGGTACCAATAGAGTAACCAAAAGAGCTTTGGTAAGCCTAAAGCTAATATGGTCGAAGCTGGTGATGATAAAGACATCATTACTGCTGTGGTGTCCGAAGTCAACCATGCTGGAAATTTGGTCGAGTGGATCGTTAACACAGAAGTCACACGCCACATTTAGACTAATAAGGACCTGTTCAAGGAGTTGAATGATGTTACTGATGGTGACTTTGTTTAAATGGACAACTCCAACAAAGTTCTTGTCTAAAGAGTTAGGAAGGTCACTCTTAAACTCACTTCTGGAAACTTTTTGGCTTTAGGAAATGTTTTATTTGTGCCTAATGTTCGTAGAAACTTAATTTATGGTGCATTACTTAATAAGGCTGGGGTTAAACTTACTTTTGATTCTGATAAACTAGTTCTTACTATTAATGGATACTTTGTTAGTAAAGAGTTTTGTAATGGGTACTTGTATTTAATGTTGAAATGAATGCATCTACTTCGTCTACTTATATTATTGAGTCTCTAGAACTATGGCACTCTGGACTTGGGCATGTGAATGTGAGTTCAATTAAGAGGATGAAAAACTTAAACTTGTTTCCTAACCATATCACTAATGAAATGAAAATGTCAAATTTGTATTGAGGCTAAACACTCTAAGAAACCTTTTAAGTAAGGGACCAAGAGATAGTTACAATTGTTAGATTTGGTGCACACAAATTTGGTTGATTTTAAGAATAGTGTGAGTAAAGGTGGAATGAGATATTATATTACTTTTATGGATGATTGTTTTATATTCAATAAGGTTTACTTATTGAAAAATAAAAGTGATGCAAAGAAAATGTTTATAAAATACAAAGTTGAGGTAGAAAACTAATTGGAAAGGAAAATTAAAAGAATAAGGTCTGATCGAGGTGGTCATTATACTAGATTTTCTTGTTGATTATTGTGGAAAATTTAGGTTATTCATGAGCTTTCAGCCCTTTATACACTTGAACAAAATGGAATAGCTGAGAGAAAAAAAGAACTAAAAACTTAAGGATATGATGAATGCAATGTTTATTTCCTCAGGTTTACCTAATTTTATGTGAGGAGGAAGTTATTTTTTTAGTTTGTTATGTTTTAAATAGAGTATCTCATAAGAAACTAGAAAAAACCCCTGATAAAATTTGGAAAGGTTATCCACCTAACTTACGTTTTTTGAAAGTGTGGGGTGTGTCTTGCTAAGATTGCTCTGCCTGAACATAAGAGGAAGAAAATTGGGTCTAAGACCATTGATTCAATTTTTGTGGGATATGCTTCTAATAGTACTGTTTGTAGATTTATGGTTAAGGAAGAGGGATCTAACATTTATGGATCAATTATGGAGTCAAGAGATGCAGTATCCTTTAAGGATATATATTTCTTATAAAAGTGAGTGTGCAAGCTCCTAGAGAATCTGTCCCTAGTTATTCTACTAATGATGACTAAACAGAAGAGGAGATTATTGAACAGTGGAGGAGATTGTAAGTGTGATATTCAAATATGGTTTCACCTATGTGATATTGATTCTTACATTTATATGAAATATGATGCCAATGATTGTGTGATCATCACTCTTTATGTTGATGATATACTTATTTTTGGTACTAGCTTATCTGTCATTGATACTACTAAGAGTTTGGTAAAGTCTGTGGAATTTATTTTAGGAATCAAAGTTGAAAGGACTGACTCTGGTTTTAGGTTGAATCAAACTTAATATATTGAGAAAATTTTGAAGAATTTTGGTTACTATGATGTAGAACTAGTTAAAACTCTCTATAATGCTAGTGTTGCTTTAAAGAAAAATCTTAGTGATAATGTAAAGCAAGTTGAGTGTGATAAAATTCTTAGCAGTGTGATGTTCTTAATGAGCTATTCTCATCCTAATATTTCATACTATGTGATTAGACTTAGTAGGTATACTCATAATCCTATTCATGAGCATTGGAATTCACTGATTCGTTTTGTTGAAATATTTGAAGGGTACGATGTATTATGGGTTATCTTTTGGTGGTCATCCTCCTATATTGGAGGGGTATTCTGATGCTAATTGGGTTACAGAGAGTGATGATAGACATTTTACTGGTGGTTATATTTTTACCTTCGCAGGAGCTGCAGTATCTTGGAAATCATCCAAACAAACATATATTGCGAGATCAACAATGAAGACTAAATTTATGGCTTTGGAGCTGGCGGGATAGGAAGCTGAGTGGCTAAGGAATCTCTTAGTAGATATCCCACTTTGGGAAAAAATCAATTCTTTTTGTGTTCCTTCATTGTGATTTGCAGGCTGCCATCCATATTGCCAAGAACAAGGCATATAATGGCAAAAGTAGACATATCAGATTAAAACATAAAATTGTATGTAATTTGATTAGACATGATGTAATCTCTCTAGACTATGTTAAGTCAGAGAGAAACTGAGTGGATTCGTTTACAAAAGCTTTAAGTAGAAAACTAGTTTTAGAGTATGACAAAGGGATGGGGTTGAGCCCAATTGTGTAGTAAGTTTGTGATAGAAACCCGTCTTGGGAAACCAAATTCAATATGTCAAACGAATTTATATGGTGACTACTTACTTATACTTTGTTTATGGAATAACACTGAGATACATTCAGTTGTTGAATTGTTTCCCTAGCATGACTTTACTGCGTTTGATAAGGTTGGATGGCCTAATCCTTAATGAGTTCTATAGCCCAGGTGGGTGGTCTGAGCAGTACAAACTTGATAGAACCACCTATATGATTGTGGGGGAATAGCCACCCTCCTATGAGAGCATTTGGGCTATCTCTCTAGAGCGATCATAAGATCAGGGCATTTTGAGGCTATTTATTTCTCTAGCAGGTTCTGTCTCCGATTTTCTTGGAGAATAGGTTCAAGACTTAGTTTACTTGGTTGTTCACCTATTTTTCTCCTAAATTTTTACAGTTTGTTTTCCAAGTTTTGGACCAACTGGGGGATTATTGGTTTTATTGGTTCAAAACTCGGTCTCTATAATTTCTCAATTTTATGGCGCAAATGTTCGTAATGTTTTTAACATTATGACCTAAGCGTTCATCTTATTAACTCTCTTTATTTTCTCCTAATAAAGCTCATCTTATTTACTCTCTTTATTGCCTCCTAGTAATGTTCATATTGTCTTTGCTTATATATAGTTTGTCCATCTCATTTACTGATATATACATATTCACCTCTATAATATACAAGCCCATCAAACACAGCTCCTTTCTTTTATATACAAGCTCATCAAACATAGCTCTTTTCCTTTCGTTCTTCAGTTTTCTTTACTCTCGAAGGTAGTTCCTATTTTACCCTTTAGAGTGCACCGAAGATGGTGGAGGAGGGGACATTAACCCTGGGGTTGGATTTCATTGTCTTGTTGTACCGTAAAAGGAGAATTTCTGACTTAAAGCAGTGATTTTTCACGTCTTTTATTCAGATAAGCCGTCTCAATTTTAATTTGGTGCCATTTCATTATTTCACTAACATTATATGCATGAAGGACCTAGAAACCAGAAACCCCCTTTTTTTTACTATGTAATTTCTCAAATGAACTTTGCGATATGATTAAAGTTTAAGTGTCTATGGAATTTTGGAAGTAACTCCTTTACAGACGATTAAATGGCTGCTTTTACAGTCTGACCTCTCCAATTCCATCATTTACATAATCTCTCTAGCTAATTGTATCGAGGAAATTTGGAAAGAGAGAAATTTCTGACAAAATAGAAACAAACAGAGAATAAGGTGGAAGTACAAATTCTCTAGTTACAAAGCTTAGAGAACAACTAATGGTCTCAATTGTTCTTAATGTTAATAGCAATTGAGCAATCACTAGAAGAAATTGTATTTTTAGTGATAGCAAAAGTTGTCACTAAATCCAGTAATATTAGTCATTATTATTCATAGTGTCCAATACTTGAAGTCGTCATCTCCCGTCATAAATACCTCCGTCACTACTAAAATAGTAACTAATTTAAGAAATGGTCACAACTATGCAACACTTTTGTAACATAAATACTTACACTAAAACTTGTGAAATATGTGACGAAATTATATGGTCACAAAAATGTTACATATTTATGACAAGTTTATCATCACAAATAATATAAAGTAGTTACGAACTAAGTCATAACAGTACTTCATTTTATTGTGACAAAATTGCCGACACTAAAACCTATAGAATGTGTGATAAAACTATATGGTCGCAACAACTGCACTTATTTATGACAAATTTGTCGACACAAATATTATACAATTATGACGAATAAAGTTGTAACAGTACTTCATTATATTGTGACAAAAGTGTCGACACTAAAACCTATGAAATGTGTGACAACACTATATGGCCACAACAACTTTACATATTTATGACAAGATTTTCGACACAAATTGTAGCATCCCACTACCATAGGATACGTTCCTAAGCTTTTAGGGACATAACCGACGATAATGGTATGCTAGAGCAAGAACACTAATTTAACTTGAACATGGCATCATCTAACATACTCGAAATCGTTATCATTTTCTCAATAAAATGTTCACTTCATTCATTGATAAAACATACATTGTTCTTCTCAATGATTATTTACAAAACTCTATACAGGTTCTAACAAAATTATAAAATGATAACAACTATTTTCCTTCGGGAGTCAGTTTGGGAGTCATTTGATAGACCTCTGATCCATATCTCTATCCACGAAAACTTTACGTCTTGACTACAACCTAGGTCTCTTGTCTCGTACCTGGAAAGCCACGATGCAAATTTTGATGAGTGTTGCGAACTTAGTGAGTGAACCATCATTGATGAATTCACCGGATTGCACAAATACAGCACATATTTCGCAGTTATTCATTCCATCAGATAAGCATCCATTCTGAAATTAGCATAATAGAAAACCATACATTCCAACTTGCATATTGTTTACATATTGCGCACGTAATTGCATGGGACATGCATGAGACTTATATTCGTTCTTATTGTTGTGACTGAGTGCCCTTCATACACATATACAAAGTTTGTCCCATAGGGCTCAATCGAAACAAATTCACGGAGCATGGCTCTACGTGCAGCACACATACATTACGGAGTAAAGCTCTACGTGCAGAACACATATATCACGGAGCAAAGCTCTACGTGGAAGTGCTTCAAACTGGCATCTCAAATCACAACGCCTTTATCTGAGCATGCATTTTATGAAATACATCAAATACTGAATATGTCATGCACAAAATCTCATACAAATGTTCAGATAATGGTTTCATAATCATCAAAATTCAGTTCGGCATTCAACTATCGTTGAGAAGCGAAAGTCAAATTCATATCACATCAAAACACTCCCAATACATGCCCAACTATTAAACTCCTCGGACCATAGGTCTAGAATCCAGAAACAGCACATAACAGTTCAATAATATTGGAAGTTTGACAAAATAAAGGCACACACGAATCAAATCAATCCTAGGAAGACATCTAGGTTGACTCACAGTACGCTCCCAGAAGCTATTGCCTGGATAGTCCGGCAATGTCCGACTGTCGTTCGGCATCCTCCTTCGTTTAGCAAGTACTCTAACACTAAATAGAAATCAGCACCACAAAAGCTGCTAGATCGCTATTCGGTGATGAAGGTCAGGGGAGAGAATTGCAATGTGACGTGTTTCAATAAGGAATCGGAACTATGGTAGATTCTTCCTAACTTAACCAATCTAATACGTGAGTTCATTCTATGCCCCTCACATGTACTATTCATCTCCACTGACTCACCATTTGTCATGAGTACAACCTGTAGTGGAGTCTTCCTAACTTAAACAATATTATCCCCATGCCCCTCACATGTACTATTTATCTCCACTGACTCACCATTTGTCATAATTACAATTTGTCATACTTACCCGAAAATGCCTAATGAAAGCATGTACAATTATATGAATGTGCCAAACAATGTGTAAGTCACAAATAATTTATGTCTAACGTTCATTTATCTTAAGTCATATAAATGTCTCACAGATAATTGTTCTAGCCATATGCATAGGTAACAGGATGTTACAATTCTCCCCTCCTAACAAAATTTTGTCCTCGAAATTTCTTACCTAAGTGATCAAATAGGTAGGGGTACTGAGCCCTCATATGTTCCTTCGTTTCCCAAGTGGCTTCTTCACTTGAATGATTTCTCCAAAGGACTTTCACCATTGGGATCACCCAATTCCTCAGTTGCTTATTTCGATTGCCAATTATCTTTACTGTTTCTTCTACATAGCTCAAATTACTTGAGATTTCAATCTCTTGACTTGGTATTATTGGGTTGGATCTGCCTGATATCGTCTAAGCATGCTTACGTGAAACACATTATGTAACTGAGCCATTTCTGCAGGTAAGGCCAACTTGTAATCCAATGGTCCGATTCTTTCGATTATCTCATATGGACCAATGTATTTCGGACTTAACTTGCCTTTGTTTCCAAATCTCAGTACACCTCGCCAAGGTGATACTCTCAGAAACACTTTCTCACCAATCTGATACTCCATATCTCGTCTGTGTTGATCCACATAACTTTTCTGTCTATCTTATGCTACTTTAATTTTGCTACAGATCAACTTTATCTTATCGACAGTATCCTGAATCAACTCTGGACCTTCAACGATTCTTAAACCTTCTTCATCCCAGTATAAAGGTGAACGACATTTTCTGCCGTACAATGCCTCATATGGAGCCATATTGATACTACTGTGATACTGATTATTGTAAGCAAATTCAATCAAAGCTATATATTCATCCCATGCTCCCTGAAACTCCAAAACACAAGCTCTTAGCATATCCTCAATAGTCTTAATTGTTCTCTCACTCTGACCATCTGTCTGAGGATGAAAAGTTGTACTGAAATTCAGTTTAGTGCCGAGAGCTATCTGTAAACCACTCCAAAATCTAGAGGTAAATCTAGGATCCCTGTCCGACACAATGGACACTGGAACCCCATGTAACCTCACAATCTCATTCACCTATCGCTGAGCTAACTGATCTAATGACAAGTTTTCTCTCACTGGCAAGAAATGAGCTGATTTAGTTAATCTATCCACAATGACCCAAATGGCATCATGCTGCCTTGGAGTCCTCGACAAACCCATAATAAAATCCATTGTGATTTGTTCCCATTTCCATTCCGGAATAGGTAACGAATGTAGTTTCCCAGCTGGATCCTGATGCTCAGCTTTCACCTGTTGACAAGTTATACACATAGAAATAAATTCTGCTACTTGTTTTTTCATGCCAGGCTACCAGTAATGTTGTTTCAAAATGTTATACATCTTGGTAGTACCAGGATGCATAGCATAAGTTGCTAAATGTGCTTCTTCTAAAATATCTTTCCTTAAATTATCAACATTAGGCACACATAGACTTTGCCTTGACCTCAAAATATTATCTCTCACCACAAACTCAGAATCCTAATTCACTTTCACTTTCTCAATTAGCTTCACTAGATCTGGATCCCTATTCTGAGCCTCTTTGATCCTTTCAAGTAACACAGGTCTCAAATTCAATGTAGCTATCAATGTATCATTTTTCTCCATATTTAGTTCAACATTCAGTGCTCTCAACTGGATTAAGCTAGGTAACTTCGATAATTGTACTTGAGCCACACTACTATTAGACTTCCGACTCAATGCATCAGCCACTACATTGGCTTTGCCAGGATGATACTCAATTGTACAATTGTAATCCTTTAACAATTCTATCCATCTCCTTTGCCTCATATTCAATTCTTTCTGGCTCAACAAATACTTCAGACTCTT
>JAOQMS010009642.1:0-16754 GCA_027563885.1 Erythroxylum longipes
GAGGGAGGGGAGGGGGCGGCCCCCGAGTTAAAGGCGCTAGATTACCGAAGGAACATTAATTCCGACGGTAATCTAGGTTTTTCACGGTCGACTTCATGGCGCACCGCCGACAGTTACCGACGGGACACAATATTCCGTCGGTAAAATAATGGTAATTTTATATACTATGAAAACTCAAATACTGACGAAACACAAATTCTGTCGGTAATCTAGGGTTATCTCCTCGTCTTCATCAATGACGTAAGTTATCGACAGTTACCGACGGAATAGGATTTCCGTCGGTGACTCAAGCTTATCATCTCGTCTTCATCGAACGACAACGTTTGGTTAACAATTTACCGACAAAATCACGATTCTTTTATTAGTTAAGTTTCCCAGGATTTGTGACGGAATAGAAATTTTATCGGTAACTTGACTTGGCTAAGGTCTTTTACCAACGGTATATATACCGTCGGTAAATGGATGAAGCTAATTAATCGCTGGAGTTATTCTCGCATTTATTGCCGATGGAAGATCGTATTCCATCGGTATATTTAACGACAGAACAGTGTCCATCGGTATGTGTCCGAAGCAATTAAAATGCGGGAACGATTCTCGCATTTTTTTCCAACGCCGTAGGTTTTGTCGTCGCTATATGCCGTCGGAGATTTTGCGTGAAATTCTTCTCTCCAGTGTGACCGACAGATGTATGTTTCCATTGCTAACTACACCATATTTACGGACGGAACGTTATGTTCCGTCGGTAAATAGCATCAGAAGTTGTTCCATCAGAAATTTTCCGCCGCTAATCAATGATTTTCTTATAGTGATAAGGCATTATAAGTGTTGTTTAAGTTTGCGATGTACTTTTAGGAGCCAAGGGATGATCTTCATCATCTAAATTAGCTGCTATTGTCGAGGGTAGTGCTTCATCAAATACTACATGTATTGATTCTTCTATCTTCTTTGTTCTTTTGTTATAGACTCTAAATCCTTTACTGACAATACTGTTGCCCAAAAAGATGGCTTCATCAGATCTCACATTGAACTTTCCAAGATTGTCTTTTCCTTTATTTAGAATGAAGCACTTGCAACCAAATGTTCGAAAGTAAGCGATATTCATTTTTCTTGTTTTCCATAACTCATAGGGGTCTTTTTCATAATGGGTCTCATAAGACACCAGTTAAGAATGTAACAGGCATGCGGTAGGCCACCTTTGCATAGCATTGTTCTGGTCATATCAACGAGAGTCTTGTTTTTTCTTTCAACCACTTCATTCTGCTAAGAAGTTCTTGGGCATGAAAATTTTTGAGATATCCTATTTTCATTACAGAAATATTCGAATTTTATACTATCAAATTCTCCTCCATGATCGCTCCGAATAAACGTAATGCAATATTATTTTTCAATTTGAATTTTTCTGAAAAAAACTTCTCAAAGAATTGAAAAGTATCATCCTTATTTGATAAAAAATAAACCCATATAAATCTAGAATAATCATTTATTATAACAAAGTCGTAATGTTTACCACCAAAGCTTTGAGTTCTGGTAGGACCAAATAAGTCCATGTGTAAAAGTTCAAGTTGTTGGTTAGTAGACAATATTTTTAGGAGGAGAGTTGCTTCTAAGTTGTTTACCTTTTAAACAAGTCTCACAAACCTGATTGCTTTCAAACTTCAAAGATAGTAGTCCTCTTACTAACTCATTTTTGGACAATTTTGATAAAATGGTCATGCTAGCATGTCCAAATCTTCTGTGCCAGAGAAAAGAATCCTTTTTTATAGAAATAAAACATTTTACATTTTGTGAAGACATATCTTTCAATTGAGCATAGTATATGTTTTGATTTCTAGGGCTAACAAATACAATATTGTCATTAAGATTATCAATAATTTCATAATGTGATGCATGGAAAGTAACTCTAGAACCCTTATCACATAATTGACTTACACTCAACAAGTTATGTTTTAATCCATTAACATAAAGAACATTATCAATAGAAGCAGAGCTAGAGTCACCCATTTTACCAATTCTAGTGACTTTTACCTTGTTTTATCAATCTTTTCTTTTAATGTAGTTGAAATGTGATATTTAACCTGTCATGTGTCTTGAACAGCCACTATCAACTATCCATTGATTTTCTCATATCTCCATTTTGAAGCATATGTACAGAAAGTATTATCTCATTTTAGGTACCAAAATTTTTTGGTTCCTTTTAGGTTAGTAACTTGACCTTTCGATCTCCAAACAAATGTTTTAGATAATTTCTTCATTTTACGAAGTTTACAAGAATGACTAATGTGACCATGTCTACCATAGTAGAAGTATAAAATAGATAAAGGAGAATTGTTATAATTTCTACTATGTATCAAGTTCTTGCTATTTTGACTATAGCTATTGCTGGACTTAACAAAGAAATTCTTGTATGGCATAATATTATTATTTTCATTGTAACCAATTCTATCAAAAACACATTTACCACTACCAAAGTGAATCAAAGTTGTTCCTTCCATCAACGAATTTTGCAAGATATTTTTCTAGAGATGAGATCTTTCCAGCGCATTTCTCTGTCTCAAGTTATAGGACGACAACCTTTTTTTTTTAGCTATTTCACTTTATAAAAATCATTCTCAAGCAAATTAATTTCCAACTTGGATAATCTTTCTTCCAGAACTTCCTTTTCAAAAACCTTTTGCTTATAATCATCTTCAAAAGACATATTCTTGGTTGTCAAATTTTCATTCACAGATTCTAATGATTTAATCTTACTCTTCAAGGATGCTTCAATGTTCTTGGATTTCTCAACTTCTTTGAAATGCTTCATTGTCAATTTTTTGTATTGATCATACAATTCATGATATGCATTTCTCAATTCATCAGCTTCAATATCAGAGTCAGAATAATATACCTCATCATTTCTTGATTCATCCATAAAGCAAACAATGCTAATTTCTTCTGGCTTTTCTTCTTCAAAGTTTTCAAAATCTTCATCTAATCAGGCTGCAATCATTGCTTGCTTCCTGGGTGTTCTGTTTTTTGTTTTGTCTTTTTGAAGAAGGTGACATTTTGGTCTTGTGTGTCTAGGCTTCTTGCAATGATAACATATGATTTGATTGTTTTGTGTATTGCTATTGCTGCTGCTACCTTTTGGTAGGGACATGTTGTTTTTGTTTTTTCGATTCCCCTCTCTTTCCTTCATAATCTTCTTCTTGTAGAAGCGGGCATATTACCTGACCATGAAATTGAATTCATCGTCTCCATCTATTTACAACTCAGTGCTGCTTTCATCATCGATTGATTCATTAGTTTCTTTTAGTGCCATTCCTCTTTTGTATGAGGATCCTTCATCTCGCCTAAGCTCGGCTTTATAGTTCATAAAATTTTCTCTTAGCAAGTCTAGTGAGATGGTATCAGATCCTTTGCAGTTTCCAGAGCTATCACCTTTGGTCTCCATTCCTTTGGTAGTGATCTTAGAATCTTTATTAAGAGTTCATCATTGGGATATATCTTTCCCAAGTTCTTTAAGGTCGTGATAATGTTGTTGAATCTTCTAAAGAATTTGTCTATGGTCTCTCCTTGTTTCATGCCAATAGCCTTGTATTGAGGTACTATAAGACTTATTCTATATTTCATTACCTCGTTCGTTCCTTCAAAGGTGACTTGAAGTTTATCCCACATTTTCTTTGCTGTAGAGCAGTAAGATATCTTTTCATATTCTTCTGGAGATACTGTATAAATAAGATGATGTTTTGCTTTATCGTTTAGATATGCATTTCTTCTGCTAGCATCAGACCACACTTCTATGTTATCAGTAGCGGGAAGTGTAACTCCAACTTTGATGGCTTGCCAGACTTCAATATCTACACATTAGAGATAGATGGTCATATCTCTTTCCAGTATAAGTAGTTGTTTCCATTAAAATAGGGAGGCCTTGAGATGGATTGTCCTTCAAGGCTTCTCAAATTGTTTGCCATGATCTATCACGTGCTGTAAAACACAATAAATTTGAAACCTTGCTCTGATACCAAATGATAAAGTAAACCCACATAAGAGGGGGGAATTGTGTGTAAAAAAACGTAAGGGAGTTTCAAATTGATAAGATCCTATTAAATAAAATAAATTTATAAATAGAAGAGTCCTATAAACTTTCAAAAGGATCCTGTTGACGTTTAAAAAGAAAGGAGCTTGTTAATGATCAAATAAAAAGGAACCAATTAATCGAAAAGATCTTGCTAACGCTTAAAACCATAGGAGCCTGTTTAGCCGAAAGGATCTTGTTAACGCTTAAAAAGAAAGGAATCTATTAATTGATAGGATCCTATTGAATTTTGAAAGAAATTTCTTTCTATATAAAAACAGAAGGAACCTATTATAAAACTGAAGGAGCCTAGCCTCTTGAAAATATAAACTTATAATGCAAAAATTTAAAAATAAAGAAGAGAGAGAAAATGACACAGTAGACTTATTCTGGTTCGGCTTATAACGAAGTCTATTTCCAGTCTCCACGTATCTAGGGATGACAAAAAATGTCGTCTGGGCCTGGGTTCAACGGGTTTGGCTCGGTCAAAACCCACGGACTGGCTCGGTATGGGCCGAAAAAATCAGGTCAGACTGCTTGTCGTAGGTCACGAGTCGTGGCTAGTAGCCTATAAAGTTATTGATCAAAACAAAATGACTATAGGTTGCGGGTCATGGGACGTGGCCGGTGGCCCACAGCCCATTCAGTGATTGATCCAAACAAAATGATGTTATTTTGTTTGTTGCAAAATGGCGTTGTTTTGTTTATGTTAAAAATATTTCTTCTACTAACGAGTAAAACAAAGTCATTTAATTTATAAGACAATTAATAAAAGGTAAGACAAAATGATGTCGTTTTGTTACAAGCAAAAACGATGTTGTTTTGCCTCTCATTAACGAAAGCCACTGCCAGGCACCAGTAGCCCAACCTCCTCCCCTGCTCTAGTAGTCTTGCTCTCAACGCTCACCCCTCTGCCTCAACACTGTCTCCATCCATCTCCCTTCGTACCCGACCTTGACCCCTCACCCAGTTATTCTTCTTTGTACTTCTTCTTTCTTTCTTTTTCTTCCTTCGTTATCCTTTTTCTGTCATCAGTGTTGAGTTCTTCATCGAACTGTCGAAGTCACCAACGCCGAACTATCCAACTGTCAAACTGTCGTACTTATTAAGGTAATCTCTCATTCTCTATTGGACAATTTGGTTATTTTGAGGACTAATGTGGCTAATTTGAGAACTTTGTATATTAATATTGGGAACATGGGATACTGCTTGTAATGTGTTTGAAATGCTACAAAGATAAATCATTTCCTATTGCTCATCATGGTTATGATGTCCCAGGATATAGCTGTGATTCTTGTCTTCTACATTATGTTTTGGGTTATGGTTTCAACATTGCATTGTTTCTAACAAAACAATTATCTATCCTTTTGAGTGCCAGTTTGTTGCTTTATTGCATATAGAAAAGATACTAGTTTATGTTGTTGATTGTGATAATTTTGTTTCCTTTCACAAACCCCCCTTGCAACTAGAGTAGGTATAAGAATTTTCCATTCAGTCACCTTCTTTATTCTTTTCCTCAATAGAAATCTACTATTGTAACAACATATTTTCTGCCCATTTCATAATTTCTCTGTAGGTTGAACGAACAAGTTAGAAAAGTTAATACTTAGTAATTTTTGATATATTTTTAATTGATCTTTCCAAATATACATTATCTTAAAAATTTTAAATTAGTGTAATATTCTAAAATTAAAGTTTGTTTGGTAGATTCAATCAATATTAAATATTCTAAACTAATTTATAGTTGCCCAAAATCACGAGTTAGATAAATCATAATCTGATAGCCAAAGGACATAGGTATGCCTTAACCTGAACTACGATAAGGGCCCTCCAAACTGAACATAAAAGTTCAAGTCGAGAATAGCGTCTGATAATACATACGTATCAGGTAAAGCTATTAATCTCCATATACATATAAGCATTATGAAAATGTTGGCATGAACCACTTGTTGATATAAGTATTTGTATTTTCTTTGTATTTTGGTAATAGCAAACACAAAAGCAAAGCAGGAATCCTATTTATATTTCTCGTCATCTAACAAACTAGAATAAATTTGACAGTTAAAAACTATATACATAGGAATGACATGAAGCATATTAGTCATATCTATGAGCTTGGTATACACAATAAATACGAGGACCACGACTTAATGTGATCTAGCTAGCTAGCTAACATTTCAGCTAAAAAGGAGTTTTACAGGACCCACGAAAAGAACAGCTCGAAGTTAGTTAGTTTAATATGTTTTCCTCATTTCAGAGTTAGTTTCACATTTGTTAGAAGTTTGTTATTCCTTTTATACATAAAGAACACTGGATATATATCTCCTCTGTACTCACAATGAAAACAAAGAATGATAATATGAGCATGTAAAATTTGTTCTGCATATCCTTCTCTACTGTTTCTTGTTCTCTGGTGAAACAAATGATACTTAAAAATACCAAACAATGACATAGTATCAGAGCTACCATTTTCTTTGAGCACTTATTTTCTGATTAAATTAATTCGTTTCTTTTTCTTTGAAGAATTTGATTTCATTTTTAGTTCTTCCTTTGATACATTGATTTGTTTCATCGATCATCTAGTACACATTACACTTTCAATAAACATTTTTCTGCAATTTTTTCTATATAGCAGTGTTTAATGATATAAGTATTTGATGATATAAGAAAAATCACAACATATAAGATGTTGGAAAGGAAAAGAAAAGTGAAACTAAACAAAAATCTTTTGTAAGACTCCTTCAAACAGGTTAAACTTTTTCGATACTTTTGATCAAGAAACTTGTAGACTGCATTGCAAGCATAAGAAGAAAAAATAGATTACATAATAGTTAAAACATTATTGAGCATATATATATTAGAAACACTACACACACACATAGAGTTCTCATTATAGATTGCTTGTTTATTATTTTGCTTACAGATAGGAATAATAAGAAAACTTTTGGAAATAATAGGATGATAAATTTTAAACTAAGAATAGATATAGCTTCTTCCATGTTATTGGGTTTCAGGCTCCTGCTTTTGCTAAGTTTTGAGCTACCTTAGAGGCTATCTATGAATATACATTGAACACGAGTTGTCTTTTGTCAACGAGTGTTGTTTTCTGTTCTTTTGTTCCAACATGCAAGTCCTAAAACTCTAGCATATTAAAAGTTTGGACATTCTTTGATTTTCTTGAACATTTTCTAACTTGAAGTATTTATATGTTTTTTGTCAGATGGATGAGTATATTCCTTCAGTTGAGAGTTTCAATCTAGTACCAAAGGTACAAGTGGAAACTTCTATTCCGACACCAAGTGATGATAGAAGTTCAATTAGAACTCAAGTTAGTCAACATAAAAGTGAAGTTTGGAATCACTTTAAGAAGACTATATCAACCGACAGAATTGAAAAAGCAAAGTTCAATTATTGTCAAAAGTTGTATTCAAATGGTTCGAAAGGTGGAACGTCTCGTTTAAAAAGACATATAGGATTATGGACTAGAAGGAAGATGGTTTTAGGAGGACAAACATTTTTGGCCCCTGACCTAATGAAAGGAAAGAATGAAATGACCGTAACAACTTTTTATAGGCATAGATCAAGAATTTTGATGGCTAATATGATTGTTGGAGATGAATAACCATTGTCTATAGTTAAAAGAAAAGGATTCAGGATATTTCTTAATTCACTCTAATCAAATTTCAAGGTTACAAGTCGAAATATATTGAGGAATGATATTTTCAAAATTTATGAGGAAATAAAAGAGAAAAATTAAGAGCATTGTCGAGTGTTCAAGGACGAATTGCCATAACAACGGACATGTGGATAGTCGATAACCAAATGGCAGTGACGACATATTATATTGATAATGATTGGAAGTTATGCAATAGACTTGTAAGGTAATTTGTATTCTTTAATATTGTTATCATTTACTTTTTTCATTATTTTATGAATTTATGATTCATATTGGTATGCTTTTTCATGATAGGTTCATTTATTTGCCGACACCGCATACAAGTGAAAAATTGGCAAACATGTTGAAAGTCTGTTTGATGGATTTGAACATCAACAACAAAGTATCCTCCATCACAGTCGATAATTGTAGCACAATTGATGCTATGATTCATAAGTTGAAGTGTAAGATGCGGGTTGGGAGCTTATTGGTTAGAGGTGAGTTATTTCATATGCATTGTTTTGCACATATTCTTAACTTGATTATGAATGATGGGATGGAGACGATAAAGGAAGAAATAGAGTATATTTGGAATAGTGTTTTATATTGGAGTGCAACTCTTAAAAGAGTTGAAACTTTTGAAGATGGTGAATAAATTTTATATATTCCAAATTCAAAGAAGTTGGTTTTGGATTGTCCTACCAGATGGAACTCAACCTTTAAGATGTTGTACTCTGCAATCCCATATGCTCAACTGTTTAGTAGACTAGTCGAAAGGAATTCTCAGTATACCTATGTACCGTTAGAGGATCAATGGGACTTGGCTAGAGAACTTGTTTTGAAGTTAAAATGATTTAATAATTGGACTAAATTTATTATCAGGAACAAAATATCCAACTTCCCACTATATCTTTAACACTATATCCAATATAAAGCATGTTTTATTATTGTGGATGTTTAACTCTAATACAGTGATTCAGACTATGGCTGAGCGAATGGCTGAGAAGTTTAATTCTTATTGGTCTAAGGATGGAGATATTGTCGCAATATTATAAGTATTGGACTTGAGATACAAGATGGATGGGGTTGAATATATTTATAATGCATTGTACAGTGGTGAAGCTCAAGAGCATTTACATACCATGAAACAATTATGGTATCAATTATTTCATGATTATGAAGTCAGAATGTAACAAACTCATGATCGGGATGCAGGTAGTTCAACTCAGACTTCAGTTTCAAGTTCGACTTTTTCTTCTGACCCATTATTAACAGATTCTCTTTCAATTTTTTTGAAAGAGAAAAGGGCTAGGATTTCTTACAATATGATGGAGTTAGATAAATATTTTTTCGAAGATTGTGTTCCTGAAATTGAAGATGGTTCTTTCAATATATTGCCATGGTGGAATACGTCTGCACAAAATTATTCGATCTTGAAAAACATTGCACGAGACTTGTTAGTTATTCCATCATCCCCCATTGATTCAGAGTCTACATTTAGTACTAGTGTTTGGGTCATTACTCCTCATCATGGTTGACTTTATTATCGCACTGTGGAAGCCCTTAAGTGTGCTCAAAGTTGGTTAAATAATGAAGATATTGATGGTAAATTCTTTTCTTTTTAATATATTTATTTTATCTATCTTTATATTATCTTACCTAATATTGTGTTTTTTATTTTATTTTATAGCCATAGGTATTAATGCGGAGAGGACTAGTGAAATTAAGTTACCAATTGAAGGTTATTTTGATCAAATATATGAAGATGAAGGTATATTTATATTTATTTTTAATTAATATTACATTACTAAATATTCTTTTTATTTTAATATTATATTACTAAATACAATGTTTGTACATACAGATGATTGGATCCAAACTATTGACGATCTTACCAACAAGTACAATTAGTCAATTAGATGATGCTCTCAGTCTCCAATCTTCGGTCTATCTAGCATGATATTATCTTAATTTTGTAAATTGTATCATTTCTTGTAAAATGATTTAGATGATCATTCGTGTACAACAAAATTTTCTATAGTTAATGAATTTGTTTTTTTCAATTTTTTGTTATAATAATTATTAAATTATTTAAGTAAATTTAAAATTTGTAATTAATTGAATTGAAATTCTTAACTATAACTATTAACTTAATGACTTTTCATACAAATTTCTAATCAATTGAATTAAAATTCCTAATTAATCATACCAATAAATATATCTCAAGGTTTTAATTTTAATGTATTTTATCATTAATGATATGCAAATGTATGTAGCACCCTTCAATCTAAACCTGACTTAATGACTTTTAATATAAATTGTGTTAATATTTAGCTCATTATACCTAAAATATTACTTAAAACATTAAGAAGCTAGCGATGTTACGCTTTCATTTAATGACATAGTTTTATTCAATTGAAATATTAAATGTTTTAATATTTAAAGATATAAATATTTTGTAATTTAATATTCGATAGAATCAATAACTTTATTATATCATAATTATATGTTGTTATAATTTAAAGTTATGGCATAATATATATGTTAAAAAAAGTTGAAAATTTTATAAATTTTATGAAATATGGTATACTTATAACACTCTAAGGATGAGAAGGATTTAAAGTAAAACTTATATCAAAGTTTCGAGCAAGGAATTACTCTTAACAAACTTTTAATTAGAGTGACTTATGAATGAATCTTTTAATATTAGAATTTAGAAAGGAGAAAAAATTATGAATATAAATTTAGATTAATTAGAATATAATGATTTTAAAAAAAGTAAAAGAACAATTTTCAAAAGTAATAAAAATAATAATTTATAAAAACATATCAAAAGTATCTATAAAATGTATTATAGTTTTAATAAAATAATAGCTATTTTCAATATAATATACTATACGTATTTACTTTTATAATTCAATTACTTATATATTGTTTTGGAATTGATACATTAGAATTAATAAAATGATTAAGTCATTTTAAGATAAGTATAAATACATATATGCATAATGTATATATTGTGTAAATATGAAAAATAAAATAAAAAGTTTAAATGCATTAAGATTAATCGTGATATTAAGTCGAGCTGCATATTTCTTTTAATATACGTAATAAAAATATAAAATTTTACAATGATTATTTAATAATAGATATAGTATGAAAAGACAATAATATTTATACAACTATACAAGTAAAATAAATCAACAATAACTAAAAGTACAACTACCACATCAATTAAGAGTTTTGTACATAATTTATAAAAACATTAAAAGTTTGAAAATATTATATTATAAACTTAATAAACTTATTTTTAAAAAATCATATTAAAAAGAAATATAATAATTTATTAAACACTTAAAAATAATATTTGAAATAAATTCATTATAATTAGATAATAACTTTTTTACATTTACATTATAATAAATTTTTATAATAAATTACAAAATTAAAATTAAAATTTCTTGTTTGTAGAGAATAATTATGACAACATTATCATCACTAAACATTTTTAATAAATATATATTTATTCATATTTTATATCTTTAATTTTAAATAAATATTTTTGTATAATTTATTGGTAATTTCATCTTACACTTTATTATAAATAGTTATGCTATAATTTATAATTTATGAATTTTAAAAAATACAACTACAACTTGTTCAAATTTTCTTTAAAAAATATAAAAAATTTTAAAAAATATTAAACGACTGAGCCGATTTAGACTCGATGGGCTACCCATGGCCTAGCCCATTCTAGCTTGCCCGAAATTTTTTTTACCTGTCGATGGTCTAGCCCGACCCGTTGACACCCCTTCAAGTATCCAACTTGAGTTTTTCACTATAAAAGTCAAGTAGTAATTTGACGAGCCTCTTCAAGCTCACAAGTATATATTTTTCAAGGTTCTTCATCCTTCCATAGTAGTAGTATTTTGCTAGCCTCTATAAGCTCTCAACAAGAAATGTATAAAGGATTTAACAGTCTCTCTTAATAGAGTAATATCACTTTCTAAGGTACAAAGAGTTTGATATAACTTTCAAGAAATAATAAAGCTCTAAGATATTTTGCAAATGCAGTGACTCTTCCTTAAGTAGACAATTTTTTCAACTAGCTGTTGCTTTATAATAGTCGGTTTCCAAAACATTACTGAGGGTTTGGGTCTTAGGCTGTTGAGTCACATGAGTTTTATCATTGAGAATTTATGAAATGCATTTCATTTATAAGCATATCATTAGCATACACACATGAATTTTGATTTCGTAAACATTCCAAGGATAGTATATGCACTCAATTGACATATTCTAGGGTATGAAAGATTTAAAAATGATTATTGTGTATTGTTTATATCTTCAATTTTGGTTTGGTGGATTACAATTAGTAAATTGGAATTAATTGATACAATTGGGAGATTGATGAATTAATATGTACATTTGGACTAGGAAAAATGTCAAGTGGCAAGATAAGTTGACACATGGCAGTAGAAATAAGTGACACGTGGCATTAAGATATAGTGACAAATGGTTTAGATAATTGGGTGACAAATGGCTTAGAGATTGAATGACAAATGACTTAGAGATTGAGTGACAAATGGACTAAGTATTTAAATGACATTTAGTAGATTAAGTAGAAGACATGTAGCTTAGTTCTTTACATGACAAGTGTCATAACACTTACCATACACCTACGATCTACGACACCCATACACAAGACATAACCATTTTTTCTTTCATGTTTTTGCTACATGCTATCATCATCTTCTTCCTTCTCTCATTTTTTACACTCACAAAACCCTCAAAACTTTTGAATTTTTGCCAAAATTCTACACTTTGCCACTCTAATATTTTGTTGTATTCATCTTATCGCTAAAACCCATCCTATTCCACCTTGAATTTGAAATGATCTTGCAAGCTTGGGGGATAGGTTAACTTGATGAATTAAGAAGGCTTTTAAGCTAAACAAGTAAGTAAAGTGTTGTTATTTATGGCTTGTTTTAATAGAAAGATTATGATGTTGATGATGAAGTGTGTTGGTTATTAATGAATAAATGGATATAATCATGTTCTGTTTTTAAGTTGTTGTATGGTTGATTTTGAGTTAGGATTGAGGTGAAATTGATAAGGAATTTAAGTATTATTAATGAACTATTAAGAAGATGTTTGAATTTTGTATGAATGTGTTAAAATATGGAGAAATTGAAGGAAAATGAAGGGTCAACACGGTTCAATCATCCCATGATCATGGGAAGGTCCTCTAAAATCGTGGGCAATGATTTGGAAATGCAATTTTCTATTTTGTGTGATTGTTGAACTAATGAAGGATAAGTTACATTACCTTGGAACATTTGGACTTGATTGAGCCTTAAACTGAACCTAGTTTGATGCTTGATTAATTTGTTAAAGGTTTGAAAAGTTTAAGTTGTTAATTGATGTTATAACTTAAGGAATGGATTGTTTGATATCAATGTATCCAAAATTTGAAAATTTAGAATTGTTAAAGGGATAAAGGTGTTCTTAGGAATGCAATGGTGATCCAAAAGACATGAGTAAGGTGTATTAGGTATGAATGAATGAGAATTGTCATATTGTATGATTTTACAAGGCTAAAAAAGGATTGATGAATTTATGATTGATGAATTTAGAATAATCATATTTCTTTAAGGTATAATCCTAATTGCAACCTAGTTATATCCAAGTTACGATGGATGAATGGTTAAGATATGTGATTTAAGGATACATACTTGGGAAAGTCAATTGAGCATGCATTGAACATGACACATATACATGTGCATGATTGAATACTTATATGATTGACCAACTTAGTAATGTGTAAATACGTGTGTATTACATGACTAAAGAAGCACAAGTAGAACGTCAACATCTAGACATTGTCGGGTTATCAAGGCAATAACTTATCTGAAGCATACTGTAAGTTAACCTAGATGCTTTCTCACTATGATTAATTTGTTTCTATTTAAAATTCAGCATTTGAATTGTTACTTATGTGATTGTCGTAATTTCAGACATTGATGGTCCGAAGAGTTTGATATTTGGGATTGTATTAGGAGTGCTTTTTGTATATGAATTTGGAAAAAATATGTACTCAACTAAATGTTGAATGTCGAGCTCAGATCCGATGAATATGATGAATTACTGTGCACATTAAATGAAAGTTATTGATAGCATATTATGTGAATCAATGTATTCCATCACATTGATATACATAATCAGATAAAGAAGTTGTGACTGGAGTGACTAGTGTGAAAAAGAGCTTAAAGCTCATAAATGTGCACAAAGAGCCACACACTCAGTTATTAATGAGCCCAGTATCCACAGTGGGTACGAACAGTAAATGAAATGAATATAATATCCACAATAGATATGGGACAGTAAGTAGGCGCTCGGTCACAATAAAGTAAAAATGAATGGAGTCACATATGCATTTGCATATACAACCTGAAATGTATCATAGGGATGATTAAAGTGAATTATTGGATTATTCTAAAATAGTGATGTGAAATATTATACACGAGTTATAATTATTGAAGCATGATAAAATGTAACGTAATATTTAATATTGGATGATATGATTTGATTATGAATTGTCCTTGTGTTTTGATATGAGTGATTACATCGATGATGGTTCACTCACTGAGTTTGCAAACTCATCAAAATTACAACGTTGATTTTTAGGTACAAGGGAGACCTAGATTCTAAGGCAAACTAGTAGAAGTCTAGTACTGTCAACTTTGGAAAACAAGAATGGCTCGAAGGTCTGATTAGCTGATATCTGAGGAGTCTAGTAGACTGTGTTTATTTAATTTCTCATTTCATCTAAAACATTTTGTAAAAGAGCAGTAAACTCTCAGATGTTTTTGGTAATGTAAATATATGTATTATGAAGTGTAATGCTACAGTGTAAGTTATGTTTGTGAATGAAATGGGAAAATTGATCTTATGATTACTTATGTTCTGTATGTTGCCATAATAAGTTGATGTGATTGCTTTAAAACGCCATTTTCATAAGGTATGTTCTTGAATGTCCTCTAGATGTTCGGTCATATACTCTATGGTAGTGGTGTGATACCTTTTTGGTATTAGAGCAAGGTTTCACATCCATAGGGAAATATAAGAACATATAGATATGATATGTAGTGAGAGATTTGTATAATGATCACACTTATTGTTTATTATAGTTCATCTACTATAGGAGATTGATTCGCTGAGTCAGCTGACCTTGAGTCTGTAAGAGCCAATAGAGAGTCCCCAGTACCCCATTTTGAATAAATGCCTCAAAGGATACTGAGAGGAAAGTAAGGAGGTATGATAAACTTCGGAAATAAGGGGCTCTATACTTCTATAGAAGTACAAACCCTACTGAGGTAGAAGGTTGGTTAGAGAGAATAGAAAGGGTATTTGATCAGATGGACTGTAAGTCTAATGAGAAGTTTGACTACGCAGTCTCACTACTACAAGGTCCGACTTATCAATGGTGGAAGACTATTCATGGTAATTCCGCTTGACCTTGTAGATTGTCATGGGAAGATTTTCTGAAGGTATTTAAGGAGAAATTTATGCCAAAGATCTATTTGGATAGGAAGACGAAGGAATTCCTAGATATAAAATAGGACAATCTCACTGTAGCTGAGTATGAGGTGCAGTTTAATGAATTAATAGGATAAGCTATTGCTTTGATTCCGATAGAGGAGGATAAATGTAAGTGGTTTGAGGATGGACTGAATATGGAGATCAGAACAAGGTTTTACTGAGCTGAGAGTTGCCTTAATCCGAATTGAATAGTTATTGAAAGATGGATAAGGAGAGTATAGGCAAGAGTTCAGAATGAAGAGACATAGTGAGTCTTAAGTTGATTCTGGTAGGAGATTCAGTAAATGCCAAAATAGATCATTTTGATCACAGACTAGATCGAGACAGTCAAGGTTTAGACCGAGAGGTAGTTTTGTTTATACTGGTAATGGTAGAGGTCAAATATCTAGAGGGCAAACATAACAGATGCCTAGTTATGAGCATTGCAGAAAGAAACATAGTGGAGAGTTTTGGAAGATATCAGGAGCTTGTTTTCGTTATGGCTCTTTTGAGCATCAGATTAGAGACTATCCCGCGAATTTAGGACCACAGTCTGGAGTGAGAGGGGGATCAGGATCAGTGACTGAGACGACTGTCCAGCAAAGTAGAGCCAGCGGAGTAGGATAAAGAGGCAGAGGTAGGGGTAGAATAAGTTCAGTATATCCTAGTGTCAAGACTGAGGTTCAAAGTAACCAACCGCAATCCCAGGACAAGATCTATATTATTACGAGATAGGAGGTCTAGAACTCTCTATATGTTATTACAGGTGTGTTACATGTCTTTCAATTTGAAGAATTTACATTATTAGATCCAGGATCTACGCATTCATTTATCACACCACATCTGATATTTGAATTGCATTGTGAGTGAAAGATATTGAAATGTGGCTTAGAAGTGAGTACACCAATAGGTATTACTACAGTGATTGGATAACTGTGTAAAGGGTGCATGATTCGGGTTGATCAAGTGGAGTTAAAAGTCGATCTGATAGTATTGTAGTTAAAAGAGATAAGACTTATTTTACGTATGGATTAGCTTACTACACATAGGGCTGTTATAAAATGCTACACTCAGGAGGTGATTATTGAATCTCCTAATCAACCAAGAGTAATATTTCGAGGTGTTATTCAAGCAGTGCTAGCCAGATTGATTTCCTCAATGAGTGCTTTAAGATTGATTCGATGTGAATGTGAGTCTTATCTAGCCTATATGACTGATATCTAAACTGAGCAGATAGTATAGGATATTCCTGTTGTTAGGGATTTCCTATATGCGTTTCCCACTAAATTACCAGGATTACCCCTAAATAGGGAGACGAAGTTTACTATCGACCTTGTTCCAGGTACTGCTCTTATATCTATTCCTCTGTATAGGATAACACCTGTTGTTGGACCCCGAATCTTTTAGTAAGCATAAATTGAATGATTTTGGTGATCTTGTTGGATAAATTATATTTTTCTA
>JAOQMS010009709.1:0-16746 GCA_027563885.1 Erythroxylum longipes
TTTTCATGTGTAGAAATCACTGTTCACAAATACATGAGCATGAGATGTGTTTTCCTAATTTCTCCGGTTGATCTCCCATGTACCAATTTCCATAATTCAACCCGTTATATGGAAACAGAATGTTACATGGAGAACACAGAAGAAGTGAAAACACAGAAGAAGCAGAAGATACAAAAGAAGTGGAATACACAGAAGAAGCACAAAACACAGAAGAAAGGAAAACACAGAAGAAGTGAAAACACAGAAGTAGAAGATACAGAAGAAGTGGAATACACAGAAGAAGCGCAAAACACAGAAGAAAGGAAAACACAGAAGAAGCGGAGAACACAGAAGAAAGGAAAACACAGAAGAAGTGGAGAACGCAAAAGAAAGGAAAAAATAGAAGAAGTAGAAAATACAGAAGAAGTGAAAGCACAAAACACAGAAGAAGAGGAAAACACAGACGATACAAAGATGAAGATACGCTAGTATATCGGATAGTTAGTTAGTTGGAGTTAGTTACAGAACTCAACTAAATAATGGTTATCAAGATTCAAGAAGCAGTTATCAAGAATCAAGAAGCAGTTGCAGACTTAGGCTATATATACTAGTCGTAGTCGAAGATTGAACAACCTTTGAACTATTGATCTTTTGAGCTTTCAAGTGTATACTTACAAAGAAAAATTCTGTAGTGCGATACTAGAGAGCAAACCCTACTGTAACAAAAGCTCACAATATCTTTCGAGTGAGAGAAAGGAAAGGCTAAGAGCCTAAAAAGGCTAAGATAGCAGAAAGAACACTTTGTGTAAGAGACCTGAAAAGGCTCTGGAAGGGAAGAAAGAATACTTGTAAATTTGTTAAAGTATAGTGAAAACTCAGACGAACTCTGAGGACTGGACGTAACCCATGGTTTGGGGTGAACTAGTATAAAAATTGCAACGTCTATCTTCTATCCTTTTACTTTATTTTGTTTTTAAACAAGTATATAGAAGTTATTTGCGATTTAACTACATAACAATTTTTTTCGTATAACTTTTGTGATATTCTTTTAACAATTAGAAAAGTTCTTAACAAGATATATTAAAGATTTTGTATTCACGAAAAGATTACACAATTCAACCCCCCTTCTTGTGTATATCATATATTGTACGTGAATTCTATATTAACCTGTGATTTCCTTCAGATACTTATTCTTAACTGTCACTTAATTCAATTGTCGATAATCAATACACAATGTAATAGTTCCATCCTTCTTCTAACAAACCATACTGGAGCTCCCCAAGGTGACACACTGGGTCTAATAAAACCCTTATCTAACAACTCCTGTAAATGGATCTTCAATTCCTTCAATTCCACAGGTGTCATCCTATATGGAGGAATTGATATAGGAGCGGTACCTGGAACGAGATCAATAGTAAACTCTGTCTCCTTTTCTGGGGGTAATCCCGGTCGTTCAGCAGGAAACACATCTAAAAATTCCCTAATAATAGGAATATCTTTAATGGTTTGTTCATTCCAAGTGTCAACTACATGGGCCAGGTAAGCCTCACATCCACCTTGAATCAATCTCAAAGCACTCATGAATGAAATTAGTCAGGCTGGCACTGCCTAACTAACTCCTTGAAACACCATTCTCGGTTGATTAGGGGATTCAAGAACTACCTCCTTAGTATAACAATTCACCACTACCCTATGAGCAGTGAGCCAATCCTGCTTAAGATGAGATCTATTTCTCTCAACTACAATATGGTCAAATCAGCTTCTAACTCTGCCTGATCAATCCAAACTATTCACCTTTTACATATGTCACCAATCACTGTTGTGCTACTGATAGGTGTCCATTAGGATATGTTTTTTAGAGGTAATTAGCATTGGTTTTCTTGCATAATGGTTGCTTATCACTATAGTTTAGGATTTAGTTTGCATGTTTTCATTAAGTTTGATTTCCATTGTGTTCTTATTTGTTAGATGCTAATTGAGGGTAAGAATTGCTTATTTTTATGTAGGAAAGGAGAGGAAGCAAGTTGGAGGATGAACAAGGGAGTATAGAAGAGAAGACAAGAGGATTACATCTGGGAACAATTCCCATGTTCGTAAGAATTAGTCAAATTCCCACGGATGTAGGAAATCACGACAGAATGTTTCTGCCTATAATTCTCATGCTCATGGGAATCATGTAGATTCCCACAGACGTGGGAATTGAAACCCAAAATAATATGCGAGGCTTTATTAAAACTAAGGTTTTTGGACTATAAAAAGAGAAGGAAGCCTCCATCTTCAAGGGAGATGACACCTACCTATAGAAAGACCATCCTTGGGTGAAGAACACATGTTAGGAGCTTCAAGGAAGGATTGAAAACAAGGATCATCATCAAGATTGGGCAAAATAACACATATACACCAAAATTCCATATTTTGGCAAAGAAGAGAAGGAGTTTTCTTATTCACTTTCTATCATTTTAATCTCTTCCTTTCTTTGTAAAGATGGATTATTTGAATGTTGATAGTGTTATAGAGACCATGTTAGGCTAATTTCATATTAGGGATTGCTTTTTCATTATTTTGTCAAAAATCATGTTTTATTGAATTGAATGAAGTGTCTTTGATAATTGTTATTTTTAATTGTCATCTTGCAACAAATCGAGAGAGTGACTGAGATGAAAATTGTGTAGGATTGTACAACGAGAGTTGGAGACCTATAGACTAGCAATTATTATGTCAATTGAAAAATTAGAAGAGAGATCTCAAATAGTCAAATGATCATCCATAGGATAGTGTAATAATTAGTTGAATCGGTATAGTTATTGGGTACGTTGAGAGATCATTCAATCAATTCCCATCAATTCAATTAGGGACAAATAGTTAAACCTTGAGAGAGGATAATTTTTACATTTAGAAATCTAGGGTGAGACACAATTCAATCAATAAAATAAGAGAGAGATAGAATAAGGAAAAAGTAATCTCTAGCATTTAGATCCTTGAATTCAGATTTTCTGCAATTGTGGTATTGTCCATTGTTTACATTAGTTTTTTAATTTTAATTTAATTTTCTAGATTAATTTCATTAAGCAATTTTATTTCTTAAATAAAGTCTTCTCTAAATTAAGTGGTGTCTGGGCATTAATCCCTGTGGGATCGATATCTGCTCTTTCTAACTACAAGTCACGACCTATTCACTTGCGATTTTTAAGCGTAAAAAAAGTGGATAGGTTTACAATCCATAAACAAGTTTTTGAGGCCGTAGCCATGGATTGATTGTTTAGCTTCTTGTTTAATTTAAATTATTTTGATTTAAAAGTTTTGATATATTACCTTGTGGACTTGCAAGTGTATGAACACACGGAGCATATGTAGGACGAAAGAAGTTATTGAAGATGAATTACATGACATTAAGAAGAACAAAAGAGAAATAAGAAAGGAAAAACGTTTAAATTTCTCAGATCAAGATATGGATGAAGAAGGAGAGCACTGAGGACCAGAAAGAACACTCATGGATTTCATGAGGACAGGGTTTAGTCCTCAAGGCGTAGCGCGACCAGTAGTTCAAGCAAATAACTTTTAGATAAAGCCAACCCGACTTAACATTCTTAAAAAAAAAAGTGTAGTTCTATAGGTTATACAACGAGGATTCAAATGTCCACATCGTAAATTTTTTGGAGATCTATGACACATTCAGATTCAACAGAATGTCTGAGATGCAGTGAAGTTATGACTATTTTCATTCATGTTGAAGGATCGGGCTACAGCACGGTACAATTCTTTGAATCCAGTTTAGATTACAACTTGGGAGTAGCTCGCCTAAGCATTCCTAGTAAAATATTTTCCTTTAACAAAGATGACAAGGATTATAAAGGAAATAACAAATTTCCAGTAGAGTGACAGAGAATCTCTCTACAAAGCTTGGGAGACATTTAAAGAACTTCAAAGGATTTGCCCTCATCATAACCTACCGAAGGAATTCCTGCTTCAAAAATTTTGTAATGCAGTGAATCCGAGCACCAGGGGCACAATTGATGCGGCAGCCACAGGTTAATTAATGAGGAAGGCGGTGGAAGTAGCCAGTGAATTGTTGGAGGAGTTGGCAAGCAACAACTGTATGTGGTCGAGTGAGAGGAGTAGATAAAGATAGAAGGAACAAAAAGGTATGATACCTTTTGACTCAGTTACTACTTTGTAGGCTCAAATTAAGGCCTTGACGAAGCAGCTAAATAAGATGCAAGGGGCGTCCACCTCAGCAACTAAGGCAATGCAAGCATAATGTAAGCTGTATGGGGGAGAATAACCACAGCTCAGCAGATTGTTTCTTATTGGGAACTAGTGGGACTGAATAGGTAAGTTATCTAGGCCAGCCACAGTGAGGTAACAACCTATACTCGAACACATTTAATCCGGGTTGGAAAAAGCACTCGAATTTTTCTTAGAGTAATAATAATGCAGGTGGCTAGCAAAGACCACAAAGACCACCAGGATTCCAGCAAGATCGAATCGGATTATTGGAAAGTAAAATCGATAAGATGATGGAGATTTTAGGATCCAAATTGGCAGCATAAGAAGAGAATCACTAAAGGATGTATGCAAGCTAAGAGGACAATTAGAAGAGAATGGAAGCAAAGTTTGATCAAAATTTGAAGAATTATGCATCATCCATCCACAACCTAGAAGTACAGGTAGGAAAATTAGCTAATGCATTATCTTTACAAAATGCAGGTAGTCTACCAAGCAACACTGAGGCAAACCCGAAGGAGAAAATCATGGCCATTACTCGAATAGAGAACAAAGAACGCAAGCATGGGGAGAAAGATAGAAATAAGCAAGAAGAAAAAATAGTATTGAAGTCCTTCCGAGGTGACCAGTAAGTGAGTCGAATAAGGAATTTTAGCTTGGACTTTCACATCAAATTTTTCCTCAGTGGAAGCCATCTTCAAGTGAAGTAACTTAGAATTCTAAGGAAAGGGAGTTAAGCAAAATAACAAATATAACAAATCAACTCCAAACAAAGATTATGTTAAAGGAGGTGTTGAATGAAGAGGATATCAATCACATATCAAGAGAAAATCCACATTTAGTGCAAAAGAAAGAAGACCCAGAAGACTTTTTCATTTCGTGTCGTATAAATGGAGTTAAGATAGAGCACGTATTTGCTGATTTGGGAGTAGGTATCAATATGATGCTATATTCATTCAGTCAGAAGTTAGGTCTAGAAGAGCTAGTACCAACTAACACATTAGTAAAGACGGCTGACAAGATGGTGCATTTACCGAAGGGGATCATTAGGAATGTGAAGTTACACATTGATAACTTTGTCTTTCCTGTGGACTTTTACATATTGAACATTGGTGAAGAAAAGGAAACCCCAATGGTTCTTGGGTGATAGTTCCTAGCTACCCCCCGTGCAATTATTGATGTTGATGGGGGTGAGTTAATATTAAGAGTAAGGATAGAGCAGTTAACATTCGAGGTGGCAAAGAAGAATTATTGTTCCACTCTACCCTCGACGGACATCGAGGAACCTAAAAATGAAGGAGGATGGGAAAAATATTGAGGACCCCAGAAATGCATTCAGGAAGAAACGAACACGTAGGAGAAGGAGAAGAAAGGAAAACAAAAATGAAGGTGGAGTCCATAATAAGGTATTCCTGGTACAAAGTTTGAGATCAGTTTGGGCACTATTATCATTCCGGTCATTTGAACCACCATAAGTAAGAAGGAGAGTTGAGTTACTAAAAATAACAGAAGCACTGTGTGGGAGGCAACCCATTCAAATCAATTATCCTTTGATTGCTTTGTTCACTTATTTGTTTGTTTTAATTCTCGAGTTATGTTCATGGTTGAATTGGTTTTGATAGATGTTTATGCTGATTTTTATTTGGTTTTAATTGTTCTACTTTAAAAGTTCTTACAGATGATATGATCTCGATATGTTTATAGGTTCTGGAATCTTAGTGAATGAAATTACACTTGGAAGAAGGTTTGGAACTTTGAGGATCACCAAATGAGAATTGGGGTGATTTCCACAAACATGGGAATCCTCTCCAGAAAGTTTCTGGAGAGGAAACCCATGCCTGTGGTAATTGGGGTGATTCCCACAGACGTGGGAATCCCATCCAAAGGGGGGTTTAAATTTTCCCCCCTTTCTTTCTCTACTTATCTTTTCAAATTTTTAGAGTCTCTCTCTCTAACCCACGACTTCCTCTCTTCCAACTATCAAAACCTCTTCATTTTCCATCTAGATTCTTGGTATTTTCCTCATCCTAATCTATTCATCTTGCATTTCATCCCTCTTTTCACACATCAATCATTCAAAAACATTAAGATTTAGGTGGGATTTGATTTTCTCTCTCTAACATACAAATTTCTCTCTCTCTCTCTCTTTCGTTTATGCAGATTTTATTCTAACAATGGCTCTACTAAGGATAAGGAGGGTTAAACAACTAGTTGATGAGCTCCACCTTTGAGTTTTTGACGAAGGAAAATCCAACTTAGCAGCCACTTATCGGGCCCCATTTATGATTTAATCAGAAGAAGAAGGTGTACGTTTTTGCAATTTTAGAAATAGAGCACTTATTACTCCTAGGTATTTTAATTTTAAAGTTTTAGAGAATATATGAGATGTCTACTTGAGAAATTAGCTGCAAATATAAGGTGGAATGGATTTTTTCGGTGTGATGTGCCTATTTCTGTCACTCTATCTATAAAGTTCTTTACAATAGTTAGAAATAATTCTAGGATGGATTTGTTTTGGTTTAGGCTCGGTGGCAATGTCTTTAAACTTGATTATTCTATCATGTGTGAACTATTTAACTTGTTAAATACAAAAGTTTTGGATGACCATCATGATTTTGATGTGGATTCTTTTTGGACCACTCTCATGGGTGAAACCCGTTTCAATTCACATAATGCACCAAACTCTCTGATCAGGAGTGCTGAACATTTGTTGTTACATAAATTTATATGCTTGATTGTGTTCAATAAAACAGAAATCAACAAAAGTTCAGCTAAAAAACTTTTCTTTTTATGGCATATAGACAGAAAGCTTAAAATCAACACACCTTATAGGATTTTTCGATCATTAGTGAATGTGATTACTAAAATGAATACATCTCTTGGGATGACCCATATTGCTTCTGCTTTAGGTGCATTCTATAATGTTAATATGACAAATCTACATATTACTCCTCACTACATGTTTGATATAGTTTATTTGAGAAGTGTTGAGATTGTGGAAGTCCAATCTATATAACTTCACTATCCTTAGAAGCGCACTATAGCGAGGAACAGGAGAGACGCCAGGGCAGATGTAGACCAACCCTCCATATCCAGAGCAGCTTTAAAACTAGATGAGGAAGCAGTAGCAGAGGGAGCAGGGGAACCAGCGGCGGCTGATCGTTATCAGTCGATTCTCGACCAAATAGCTACAAATCGTTAACAAATAATCTCTCAGCTCTATGAATTCGGCACCCAAATGTTGCAGGTTCACAAGGAGCAATGCGGCTTTAAGAAAAGGTTTCTCAGCTTCTATCGGAGGAACAACTTTGAAGCTCCTTTGCCAACACCTTCACCACCATCATCAGAATAAGCTTTTCTTTTCCCTTATCCTTTTATATTTTTGTTTGTTATTTCGTGTGTGAGTACATTTTCCTTCACATGTATTTGATTTCATATTAATTGTTAGCATGCTATATCTTTTATTTAGTTTCCATTTCCTTAATTATGTTTTGACTTCATTATCTTCTGTTTGTTCTCATGCCATTCGTTGTTTTAATTTCTTTTGTTTCGTTTATTTTCATTTTTTTGTATGGTTTGATGTCATTTCCCTTTATTTGGTTCTTGCTTTGTCACATTGAGGACAATGTGAAATTTTAAGTGTGGGGAGGTGACATTGACTTGCTCAATTACCTTGTTTGCATTTTGTTAAATAGGATGCATAGTTAGGCATATTATATGTGTTTTATATTTAGTAACAGAACCACATTTAAATCACTATGATAAATACTGGCATGAAAATTTTGTCAAGTAGTTGGAATTAGATTGAATGCATGCTTGAGCTCAAACTAGGACCTTTAAGTAGAAAGTGAACCATATAGAGTAATGAAACATAGTTGGTTGCATAAGCTTCGTCACAAATTGTCATATGAACAATGAGGTAGTGTAGATATGCATGATGAGTTTTCAATTAAGCCAAAGTGAGGATTGAGCCATATGACGCCATTTATAGTCATTTCATTTCTTTGTCAAGTGTTACTTCCTTAGGTTACTACCTTCAGAACTTACTTTGAATCTGTTTGAGTCTACTGGATGCATGCTTAATAGAAATGATCTAGGTCCTTTTTACGTTAACCCTTGTCTTAAACGACCTACCCGTTATTATCCCTTACTACCCCCATTGAGCCTTAACCTTTTGTTTTTTAAAAACACTCGAAATTTTAAAAAAAACTTTAAACCCCGTTATCCAATCCTTTCACAAGCTTAGTAGAGTATTAAGTATAATATTAGTTGGGACTGTACGAAATTTGTACCGAGATAAGTTAAGTACATATCTACCTGTGGACTACATTGTATATAGTGCTAGTGTTGAGTCATAGTTCTTCTAATTATGAAAAGAAAGAAAGAAAGAAAAATGGAAAAAATGAGAAGAAAAGAAAAAGGAAGGATAAGTGAGTAGCATTAATAAGTGCAGAATGATGGTGTATTTCTCAGAATTATGTTCTGTTATCTAGTGTTATATGCTTCCTACTCTACTTATGCATGTTCTTTACCTTTTTCCCTCTCTTTTGACCCACCATAACCCTTACCACATTACAACCCTAAATAATTCCTTTTGATCTATTTATGCATGCAATCATTGTAGAGGAGAATTGTTGTATTAGTAAGCCTATGGTAGTGTAGTTTCCTATAGGAAGTTTGAGTGAAACACTAACCCTTAAACGCTTAAGCAAAATAAGTGAAAACCGTGAGGAAAATTCATTTATGCATCTAGACTTACCTTTGAGTGATTGTGAAAATTATGAGTTTTCTTATGTATATCAATGAAAAAAGTAGTCATCATATATACATTAACTTGATATTGGAGTTGGCTTGAATTTGAGGGATTCTTTGTTTTGATCTTTGGAAAAATGAAATGGTTGAATTGATTGGTTGCATTTATTTTACTTGAGGACAAGCAAAGATTCAAGTGTGGGGATGTTGATAGGTGTGTATTAGGATATGTTTTTTAAAGGTAATTAGCATAAGTTTTCTTGCAAAATGGTTGCTTATCTTTAGTTTAGGATTTAGTTTCCATGTTTTCATTAAGTTTGATTTCCATTGTGTTCTCATGTGTTGGATGCTAATTGAGGGTAAGAATTTCTTATTTTGTGTAAGAAAGGAGAGGAAGCAAATTGGAGAATGAAAAAGAGAGTATAAAAGAAAAGACAAGAGGATTCATCAGGGACCAATTCCCACATTCGTGGGAATTAGGCGAATTCCCACGGACATAGGAAATCATGACAGAATGTTTCTGCCAGTAATTCCCACACTCGTGGGAATCAGGGGAATCATGCAGATTCCTACAAATGTGGGAATTGAAACCCGAAATAATATGCGAGGCTTCTTTAAACTTAGGGTTTTTGGACTATAAAAAGAGAAGGAAGCCTCCATCTTCAAGGGAGATGACACCTACCTATAGAAAGACCATCCTTGGGTGAAGAACACATGTTAGGAGCTTCAAGGAAGGATTGAAAACAAGGATCATCATCAAGATTGGGCAAAATAACACATATACACCAAAATTCCATATTTTGGCAAAGAAGAGAAGGAGTTTTCTTATTCACTTTCTATCATTTTAATCTCTTCCTTTCTTTGTAAAGATGGATTATTTGAATGTTGATAGTGTTATAGAGACCATGTTAGGCTAATTTCATATTAGGGATAGCTTTTTCGTTATTTTGTCAAAACTCCTGTTTTATTGAATTGAATGAAGTGTCTTTGATAATTGTTGTTCTTAATTGTCATCATACTACAAATCGAGAGAATGAGTAAGATTAGGATTGTACAACAAGAGTTGGCAACCTATATACTAGCAATTATTATGTCAATTGAATAATTAGAAAAGAGATCTCAATTCTAGTTGAATCGGTAGAGTCATTGGGTAGGTTGAGAGATCGTTCAATCGATTCACGTCAATTCAATTAGGGACAAATAGTTACACCATGAGAGAAGGTAATTAGTACATTCGAAAATCTAGGGTGAGACGCAATTCACTCAATAAAATATGAGGGGGACAGAATAAGGAAAAAGTAATCTCGAGCATTTAGATCCTTGAATTCAGATTTTCTGCAATTGCGGTATTGTCTATTGTTTACATTAGTTTTTAAATGTTAATTTAATTTTTTATATTAATTGCATTAAATAATTTTATTTCTTAAACAAAGTCTTCTAATTTAAGTGGTGTCTGGGCATCAATCTCTTTGGGATCGATATCTGCTCTTTCTAACTACAAGTCACGACCCGTTCACTTGTAATTTTTTAGCGTAAAACAAGTAGATAAGTTTTACAATCCATCAATAGCTACCCACTGGAGTACTCACCACTAAACCAGTATTCAACATTTCTCTCTTACAATGTAATCTAGATGCCAGATGTGATGTGATGAATGAATGTGTAGATCCTGGATCTACCAGTACAAATGTTTCAAAATTAAAAACATTCAGCACACTTGCTACCACACCTAGGAAGTTCTGTGCCTCCCATATGGTAATGGAATAGACCCTAGCCTGAGACTGCGGCTGATTACTCCGAACCTCAGTCCTGACACTGGGCTTTGCTGACTGAGTTCTACCTCTACCTCTGCTTCTATGTCCAGAACTGATAGCTCTACTCTGCTGTACAGTTGTCTCAGTCATTGTTCTTTTCCTCATTACAGACTGTGGTCCCAAAGTTTTGAAATAATATCTGATCTGATGCTCCATAGAGCCACAATAGAAACAAGATCCCGATAACTTCCAACACTGACCACCATGCTTCTTACCAAAATGTTCACAGTCAGGTATCTGTTGTGATTGCCCTTTTAACACTGATCCTCTACCTGTACCAATCTAAACAGATCCACCTCTTAATCTAAACCATGACTGTCTCGATCTACTCTAGAATCGAGATGATATGTTATGGCGTTTACTGAAGCTTTTGCCAAAATCAACCTGAGATTCAACCAGCCTCTTTCCTCTAAACTCTTGTCTGTACTCTCCTTGACCATCTTTTAATAACTGCTCAATTCTGAGTGAGGTTGCTCGTAGTTTTATGACACTATCAAAATTAGAAAGAGCTAGCCTTGTTCTAATCTCCATGTTTAACCCATCCTCAAATCATCTACATTTGTCTTCCTCAATTGAGGTCATTGCAGTTGCATACCTTATTAACTTATTGAATCTTATCTCATATTCTGCCACTGTGAGTCTGCCTTGCTTCAGATCCATAAATTCTTTCATCTTTCTATCGTATCTCCATTCTCATCTCTCTGGGATTCTCGGAGGCATTTAAGCAAATTCAGCTACAGGAGACTCCCTATTAACTCCTACAGACTCTATGTCAGCTGACATTCCAACTTAATCGCCTATAGTAGATGACCTATAATGAAAAAAAAGTTGTGATAACAAACTGAGTTTCTCACTTTTTATCATGTCTCAATGTCTGTATATGTCCTTATGGATGCTAAACCCTGCTCTGATACCAAAAATTATAGCAACACCTTACTTCTATAGATTACATACCGAGGTACCCTAAGGACATTCCAGTATATAATCTATAATAATGGTATGTTAACTATCTCACCTTCACTTTATAACATGGCAACATATCCGACTTAATCATTGGATTAACTATGCATGTAAAAGTCACAAAACACAATACTTAAAAACTTCAACTTCGTATTTCATTCATTCATAAAATTTTACACTGAATCATCAAAAACCAATATTTACAACCGATATACACAAGTTCTACATGGCATATATTAAATACTTAAAAACAATTATAACTCCTCAATTACCAACTGATAGACCTTTGAGTCATGTCTAGTCCAAAAAAGTTCTTCTAGAAGATCTCAGAAATCTAAGTCTCTTGTCTTGTACCCAAAAAATCACGTTGCAAATTTGGATGAGTTTTGCAAACTCAATGAGCGAGCCATTATTAATGATCTCGCTCCAAACACAAAACACAAATATCAAATAACCAACAATCACAATAAGACGTAAAGAATGTCATACACATCACATACATTCTTTCAAAACTTATACATCCCAATCAGACACAATATCATGACATATCACTTTCACATCACAACTTCAGAAAATATTTCACAAGCATATATTTCATAATCATAAATGTTCAAATACAGATGCATATGAGACTCCAGATTTGTTATTATTTGTTATGACCGAGTACCTTTCAAATACAAAAACAGAAACTGTCTAATTGTGCTCTGTCAGAACAGAAATCACGGAGCAGAGCTCTATGTGCAAAATACTGAGCTTATAGCTCTTTCAAACTAGCTACTCTAACCACAACGCATTGATCTGAGCATGCTTTTTATGAAATGCATCAAATAATAGAATATGACATGAATAGCATTCACTTATGATCGACAGACACAATCTCATATTCATCAGACCTCAGTTTGGCATTCAACTTTTGTTGAGCATTCAGAATTTAGTGGCAAACATATATCATTCAAATGTCAGGTGAAAATATAACACTTCCAATACATTCCCGACTATTAAACTCCTCAGACTATTAAAGTCTGGAATTCATATTCAGATCACAACAGTTCAATAATTGAAAGTTAAACAGAATAAATCAAACAATCCTAGGAAGATCATCTAGGTTAACTTACAGCTCCTTTTTTCTTATTGCCTTGAAGTCCTAGCAAAGTCTGGATGCTGTCGCTCAATGTGCTCCTCTAAAACATATCATACATACACATATCACAATTTTGTACAAATATGAATTTATTTATGCACATTCATGTATAATAAATACGTACAATGCATGATCACGACAATTCTAGGTTCCTTATCATTATTCTTGTCACAATATTCATTCATATATCAATACTCAATTTAACAATCTAGAGTTGTCTAAAAACATACTTTTGGGTCTACTTTGCATGATTATTATCATCATCAGTAAAGTGAAGAAATTTAGCAACACTTCCTTCTGGAATATTGTTCTCCCATGTCAAATTTCGAATGACACAAAAATCATACAATTTGATTTAGTATTCTATGAGTTATGCTCACAATACCACAGACTGTGTACATTTGAACTTTTGGCTAGTACAAGATCACTCCCTTAGTAGTGTACAACTCATATCTCCCAATTCCCATATCTAAAAATTATAAACGTTATACCAATCAAAATCTAAGAGTATAAACTACAAATTTTGTGAAAACACCTTTGTCTAATTCGGCTTCTATTAATACAGTTTATTCAATATCAACAGGACATGATTTCTGTCTCAGGTAGTACTTCAGCTTCAGTCAAGACTCAATTTCGAGCCAGATTTTGAAATGCTTAGAGACAGACTTAAAATTAGACGTCTTCAAGAAAATTGTAGCTATATGACTCTACTTTAATATTAATTAATAATAAACTCATTTGTAAATCTATAGATGAAGATATGCTTAAAATACCAAAGCATGTTCAATGAAAATGTCCCAGTTCACTTCCTCATTTTCATCCTAAATTCATCAATCAAATCTTTCCCGAATGACTTTAGATGGCTATATATATTTTTATGGAGTGGCAGAAAAAGATGAGTTTGTTGGCTCAAAAGTCAAGTCATTTGGAGGTCGGAAGAAGAAGTTATAGCTAAAAGAATGAAAGATGTTCAAAACTATCAAACAGCATCGCGTACTACCTTTTATTCCAACTTCTTCCAGCTCTTCCCAAAACAGACCTTCGGGTCAATCTTTCATAGTCATTTTGACAAGGAATATGAAGGAGTTAGGCAAAACATTCCGTTGAAAAATTGTTCCTTTATGCCTTAATTTTCTAATGAAGCTAATTTCATGGAATTGCATTTAGTATTCTACAAGTTATACAAAAAACACTACAGACTATTCCCAAACCACAACAGACTCCCAAAGTCAACTATAAGCTAAAATTTGAAACTTTTAGAGACATAATTAAATTTCCATTTCTTTATAAAATGTATAACCGTATGTCTCTAGTTTACTATAAATCAAACCCCATCCAATTTGAATTTTTACATATCAAGTTATGCCCTAAATATGAATGTATGTTCAGTAAAATACTGCATATATCATGCTCCAGCTTACTTCAATCTTTCATCTTGTTAAGCATATCACCGAATCTGCTTCTTCCTTTAGCACCCACACATGCATCAACACCATTCACGTATACATCAATCCAAAAGCATGAAAATATACAACATTTATGCATGCATTCATTAACAAACCTTAAAACTTTAATGTAAATTATTTACACTATCATAAAACATACTTAACTTAAACTTCTCTCTCCAGCAAAATTCCAGAACATTGGAGAGCAAACAAAATATTTCGGTGTTGAATGAACAAAGGATTTAGCAACAATCAAAACCTATAATGACAGAAGACTTCGCAAGGTGTAACCTTGATAGATTATCCAAAAGCCAATCGATCAAAATGGGTAAGATGGTGTTTTGGTGATGGTAAAGCAAGAAGGCAAGTGTAGATGGCTATGGTGAAACCAAAGAAAGGAGTTGCAGAAACGTTTTTCCTAATGCCTAGGTGTCTCATTTGTGCTTTAACACATGTCTCCTTTGCATGTATTTCACTTGTCCACTAGATAAGCTACCATTTGTCTCTTAGTTATCGGTCCACATGTCACTTCATAATTTATCCATTTGACAATTAATAATTCGTCTCTTATTTCAATATTTTTCCTATTCTAAAATCCCTCAAATTTTTGATAAATTTCCTCAATTCATCAAAATTATGAAATAATAACTATTGTCAACAAATAAATTTTTAATACAAATAATCTCCGATTCGTATTTTAATCACATTTATAAATCAATTATACCCAGAAAATGTCCATGAATGCATATACAATTATTTCATGAATGACAACATTATTCATGTGCATTTGTATGCCAAATAATGTGTCGGACGTCATTACCGGAGCCCGACGATAACATTCGGATACCAGACATCTTACACAAACACTTGCATTCCAATTTAACCCTTTTTTTTAGCTCATCTCCATTCAAGCCTAAATATATCAAGGAATAGCGTTGGTGAGTCTACAATTTACATATGAACACTCCTTCTTCTGTGTTTGGCCTATCATCTGTGTTTTTTTTGTCTGGGTTCTATCGTCTATAGTTGACTTTTATCTTATGCGTTGACCAGCCCGATCGTTTGTGTTTTATCGTCTGTGGTTCACTTTTATTGTCTGGGTTGACCACCCCGATCGTCTGTGTTTTATCGTCTGCGTTCTGACATTATCGTCTGTGTTCTAACGTCATCACAGGCGATTCTTTTCATCTGTGTGATGACGTGTCGTCTGTGTACTGACGTGTCGTCTGTGAGATGACATGTCGTCTGTGTGCTAACGTGTCGTCTATATGCTGACATGTCGTCTGTGTTCTGACGTCATCACAAACGATTCCTTTCGTCAGTGTTTTTCCTTGCCTCTGTATAGTGACGTCAGCACAGACGATACACTTCGTCTGAGTTTTTCCTTACCTCTATGTTGTGACGTCAGCACAGATGATACACTTCGTCTGTATTTTTCCTTTGCGTTCAGAACACAATCTCTCCAATTCTAACCTGCTATTCTAATACAACAACCTTGGCAATTTCAACAGAGGAGAACATGCACATATACATTTCATTATCCCAATCTTTAAAATAGCAGAATCATACATAGAAAAGAATTCAATTTCACCTTCTCATTTTCAACACACTGAGAGTTTGTTACATGTCAACATACACATCAACTTAATACAAAATACAAAAGGATGCTCATGTTTGACATGCCTATAAAGTTATCTAAAATGTTCATTAACTTAGTACAAAAGACTTTAACTATCTTAAAATTTCGAATGCCTTGTAAGGATCACTGATCTTCTCGATTTGCACCTGAGGAGGGAAAATTGTGCGTTGAGCTACACAGCTCAATGGCTAAAATACTTATAGCCATTGGCATTGAGCCACACAATCAAACACACACACACATATATATATACATTATCTCAAGCTAGCATGGAAGTTGGCAGTAACAATACCAAATAACCTTTCACAATTCAATTCATTATCAGATAAGACATATTTAATGTCATTTAACATTACAGCATAACACTCAAATTTTCATCTTCACTTAACATAACAAAATGCAAATGCACAACCAATTGCCTTAAGGGTTCTGTGAACAAAATAGAGAAACCGAAGTTTACTACGTGAACAAAACGAGTCCATTTTTTGGATCTCGTGGGCCATAAGCGGGCATTCAGGAGAAGGATTTACGTCGACGTGCATATGACTATGAAACGGTTCTTCTCTCCCCTAAGCACAATCAAATTTATGGTTAATTTATTCAATCACAATTTGCACTCTTGTGCTTCTCTCATTTATCATCACTTTTCTTATATTTCATGCCTTTTCTTCTTTTCATTCAATTCCGAATGTTATAAATTTTTTCAAGGTATAACATAGTCACAATGCATCATGCAAATTTCAAGCATTCACAATTATTTCAATTTCGAACAAAACAATTTCAAGCAAAATC
>JAOQMS010009720.1:0-16746 GCA_027563885.1 Erythroxylum longipes
TTGTACTGGTTCTTAAACATCCGCTCGTACAATTTCCTGTGACCACCAAAAATGTCATGCATCATTAATTTGATGTCAACAAAAAAAAATTATTATTCACTGTTCTGCAGTTTTAATGACATTAGTCTCAAATACCGATTTATTTCGATGTATCGGGTAAACTAGATACCGGGTGTTACAGTTACGTATCTTCATTTCATGGGCGGTTGTGTAAAAGCTAGATGTGTTAAAAAAATAATAATAATAAACCTGTCCTCAAGTTATCTTATCTGTCTTGGTGTGTACCAGGTTCTATTTACGATATATGTTTTTCCTACTCACTGAGTACATAGCGTACTCACCCCCTCTATGTTCCAACCATGCAGGTTAATTTAGTGAGTTTGAAGTTCTAAGTGGATCGTGTGGTCTTTTGACATTTTTAGGGCATTGCTGCATGTGGGTAGTTTCTGCTTTGTATTTTTGTTGATAATGGCTTATGATTATGTTAATATACTTTAAAATTTTGTAAATTAACTCTTGATTGTCTTATTGATTGTAAAAGGCCCTATTTGTGAACCTTTTGTACTGTCCAAATGTTTTTAAAGATATTTAGTTAGCATTGCCTTATCAGGCTAAGGGTACCATGAGTATCCTTAGCCCTTGTATGCAGCAGTTGTTATGTGCCCGATGTGATTCTAGGTTGTGACAAATGTATTAAGAATATACGCAATGACAAAAATAAAGAAAAACATTCATTCAATTTAAATAAAAAACTCACCATCACTAATACTCTAACTATATACTATAATACTATAAGCAATAATATATATAATAATATAAACTACAATATTATAAACAATAATATATATAATAATATAAACAATAATATAAATAACAATATAAACAATAATAATAATAAAATATAATAAAAAGAATATATATAATAATAAAACAAAAAATAATATGTATATAATAACAAAAATAAAAATAATAATATAAAAATATATAAGATAAATAAAAAACTCATTAAAATTGAGGGAAATACCCCATTTTTATATTTCGAGACATACTTCTGTCATTTACTCACTTAACTTTTTCTATCCATCTTATATCAATTTCTATCAAATCCATTTCTATTAATAAGATAAAACTATCAATAAGATAAAAATATTTTTATCGTTATAGATTATGGCAGTCTATGATAAAAAAAGATTCAATTACATTTGCGAATTTTTTGAATATGATCAAATTTGTTAAAAAATTAAGATTCTGAAAAAATTCTTTAAAAATAAAAAACAAAAATTGCAGTTGATAAACTCCTAAATAGAAAATTCTTAACAGAGGAAATCTTTAGTTTAATTTTTCATAATCTTTTTTATATATTAATCTTGATTTGCATATATATATAGATCTTGATTTGCATATATTTAGAATAATAAGAATAAAAAAAAAACTCTGCTCTAGGACGGAAGGATTCGAACCTCCGAATACTAATACCAATACCTGTTGTCTTACCGCTTGGCCACGGCCTATTTATCTTTTCATTCAACCTACTCAAAACTAATAATAGCTTTTGTTCTTTGTCAATTCTCGCCAAATATCTATGAAATAGATTTTGATTAGCTTGTTGTTTGGATTTAAATAGGTGTAGATAGGTTGATGTAGATATAGAACTGAACAGAATTTATTGATTACAACATCGAATTCAATTAAAATATTGTATGAAAATAGAATTTTCTATTCTTTTCTGAGTTGAGAGAATTGAAGGATTTTTTTATTGGGGGAATTTCTAAGTTTAACGAATGGTTTTTGCACTAACTTCCTAATATTTTATATCCATACTATCATAATTAAATTATTTATAACTCAATCAAAATAGAATTATTTTCAAGAACAAAATATTTATTATGCTTAATGTTTTTAGTTTTATTTGTATCTGTCTTAATTCAGTCCTTTCTTCAAGCAATTTTTTCTTCACAAAATTCCCTGAAGCCTATGCTTTTTTTAATCCAATAGTGGATGTTATGTCAGTAATCCATGTGCTCTTTTTTGATTAGCCTTTGTTTGGCAAGCTGCTGTAAGCTGTAAATGAGATCTTGAATGTTGTCCTTCTTTACTACTGTCCCAAAATAATACATGATTTTTTATTTGAGAAAAAATTATAACACTTGATAAGATCAAATAACTCTTATAGTATAAGGTATAAGCCGTCAATTCAAATCTAGAAGTTATTCTATAGATGCAAGAAATCTCGATTATACCATTTCGAGATTCTGGACTTTTTTCAATTCCATTGAAATAAATCGTAATCGTAATCGAATTATAGGTATGAAAAAAAGTTTTGGCACCGAACAACTCGACTTTTATTAATATTAAAAATGAATTTAGAAAATTCTTTTGTATTTCTAGAAGCCATTTTATCTCTTGTTTTCAAAATATTTTATGTAGTATAAAACTCAACTAAAAAGGGAGAATCTATTTTCTTTTTTTTTTTTAACCAAAAAAGATTTTGGAGATTGTATAATGCTTACTTTAAAACTCTTTGTTTACACAGTAGTGATATTTTTTGTTTCTCTCTTCATCTTTGGATTTTTCATCTACTAATCCAGGGCACAATCCGAGACATCAAGAATAAAAAATAAAAGCTTTTCTTACTTGATTTTTCAATGTTCTTAGCAATTTATTAAATCTACATCTTTATATATTAAATAATTAAATAAATATAAATATATTAAATAAAGCAAAAACGAAAAGGTTTGAAAATTTTGTAAAAAATACCAAGTCATCAACGGAATCAGAACGAGAGGGATTCGAACCCTCGGAACAAATAACTCGCACAACAGATTAGCAATTTGAGGCTTTAGTCCATTTGGCCATCTCTCCCAATTCAAAAAAAGTAATGTAATTAAATTGTTACATTTCACAACACGTAAAGTTGGAAAAAGCCCCTTTTTGATCTCTCTTTATTACTTTAATTGTTTTGTAATTTAATTGTAATTAGTAATTTTATATTGTATTTAAATACAATAAAATTAATAAAATCAATAAAATTAGTCAATAATTTATTTAATAAATTAATTAAATTTTATAAAATAAAATAAAATCTATATTTATATATTAAAATTATTTTCTATTTATATATTTTCTATTCTATTTATATATTATAAATTTATTCTCTATTTATATATTCTACTTAATATTTATTATTTTTTATTTCCATTTTTAACTATATTGTAATTAATATAATGATACATGGTAATTAATATAATGATATATGAATGTATAGATAACAGATAAATTTTCTCTTAGCTTATTTATCCTATTATTCTATTTAATCATATTATTGGATTTATTATATATAATTTCTATATTATATAGAATATAATATATAGAGTTTAATATATATAATTTATATTTAATATATGTATAATTTATATAATTATATAATAAATAGGATATATATAATAAATGTATTATGTCGATTTTTATGCATATAACAATATGATAGAACATATATATATATATATATATGTGTGTGTATATTATAAATATATTATTATAAATGGATTATGATTATTATAAATATATATAAATTTAAATATATAAATAATAAATATAAAATGAAAAACTTTCATTAGCAATTTTTTCTAAGTTCATTTAACTAAAATAGATAAAATGAAAAAAATGAAAAAAGAAATGAACTATAAATAAATAAATAAATAAACTACTTTTTTACTTATTTTATTATTTATTATTATTTTCGGATAAGATTCCTTTTTATTTTCATGAACGAGCCCACAATTATGGTTCTTTTTTTGTTCCAACAAATATTAACTATTAGGAAATACAATGGCTTATTTGATTGAAAAACTAAAAGGGTTGTTGAAACAGCAGTTAAAAGCATGACGCTTTCTATTCCTATGCGATAGTATTAAATGATATCGAATCAAGGATTCTTCATCTCATTACGTTCCTAAAGAAATCAAATATGTGAACACTCCAATTCTAAGCTTTATGATTCTTTTAGTATTCTATCTTAATTATGCCCAATTCTTTTATCTTGACAAAATGGTTCATTTATATACAATAATTGCATCATAGCGGGCATAGTTTAGTGGTAAAGTGTGATTTAGTTCTAGCATCCCTAATAGTTAAGGAATCCCTCAGATCATATTCTGATTAAAACTTTATTTCTTAAAAAGATTAGATTAACTCCTTTCCCTCTCAATGAAAAATTCAAGGAAGAATAGATATTCTTGTGATTTGTATCCAAGCATTACTTAGAAATCAAAAAATTGGATTATTAGATTACAAAACATTTTTTTAATTGGATCAAGACTTCCCAATTGAATGAGCATAAGTAAAGGATCTATGGATAAGATAAATACATAAATGTTTATTTCTAATCGTAACTAAATCTTTAAGTTTTTGTTTGCTTTGTATAGTCGAGATTGCAGCAAAATAAGTATTTAAGTATTAAATTAAGTATTAAAGGATGGTTTTGGTTTACTATAGTCATGGACATCTTGTTTTAACTCAGTAGAAACAAAAAGTTGTTCCTACGGATTCTCTCAAATAGAAATAAAGAACGAAGAAACTAGAAACATTATTAAAATCCCTCTCGTGTCTAGAGGGATCATCTAGAAAGCACATTGTTTTGAATGCATTAAGATAGCGAAAGGCTGACATAGATATTATGGGTCCATTTTTTTTTTGGCTCATGCCTTATAGCTGGACCTTTTTCCATATTCGATGAAGGATCCAAATGAAATCAAAGTTTCATATTCAGTTTTGGATTAGAGATATTAAAGATGATGACTCAACATCGACTATAACCCCTAGCCTTCCAAGTTAATGATGCAGGTTCGATTCCCGCTACCTGTTTTATTCATAATTCACATATATACTATATTTTATACTATATTCATCTATATAGACTATTTATATAGTATTTTATTATATACTCTTTTATTCATATATTAGATATATAGACTGTAATTTTTTTTTGAGTAGATACAATTCTGGATAGATAGAATTATTAATGGATAAATGGGTAATATATATATATATATTAAAAATTCTAATTTATATATTATTTATTATTCTAATTCTAATTATACATTATTATAACTATTTATTCTATTTATAATCTATTTCTTATTTCTTTTTTATATAATTTTTTATATAATAAAAAAGTCTTTTTATAATTTCTATATTTTAACAATAACAAATTGAATTTGCAATTGAATTAATTCAATATGCAATTCCCAAAATTTTTGTCAATATTTCCTCTTTATCAGCACGGAAAAAATAACTAAGAAAAGACAAAATTGAAAAGCGTCCATTGTCAAATGGATAGGCAGAGGTCTTCTAAACCTTTGATATAGATTCAAATCCTATTGGACGCAATATTTTTCCAGGTAGAATATTTTCCATATATCCATATAGAATATATATTTTTATTTTATTTCTTTATTTTTTAATAGATTTCTTTAGATTCCTATAAAATATAAAAATTATATAAAATAAAGATATTTTGAATGGTTTGAGTAAAAGACATTTATACTTATGTTATATTGTACTTAATCTTTTAGTTATAGATTCTACTTATTTCTTTTTTTCATTTTTATATTTATAATTTTATTTAAGTATTTTGACTTAAGGATTATATTCTAGATTTAGAGAGACCCATTTCTTTATACTTGCACCTGAAGTAGAAAATGTTCCATCTATTCCTGAATACTTTCTTTCAAAAGGGCTTCCGCTTCTTCAGTAAATATTTTGGTAGAAGATATGATTTCTTGGAACTGCGGTTTATTCTTTTTAAATAGGTACGTAACTCAATGAGAACTTTCCTTACTTGGCCAATTTCTAATGAATCAAGATAACCATTCGTTTTGGTATAAATAGTCATTAACTGTTCCTTGACTGTGAGAGGGGCTGATTGAGATTGTTTGAGTAACTCGTGTAATCGTTGACCTCATGCCAACTGATTCTAAGTAGCTTTACCGAGATCAGAAGAGCATTGGGCAAAGGCTTCTAATTTTATTAATTGGGCCAGTTCTAATTTTAATTTACCAGCAACTTGTTTCATACTTTTAATTTGAGCTGCAGAGCCCACTCTGGAGACAAAAATACCCACATTAATAGTAGGCCTTATTCCGACATTGAATAAATTGACGGATAAGAATATTTGTACATTTGTAATAGAAATTACATTAGAAGGAATATAAGCTGAAACGTTTATCGATTGGGTCTCGACTATTGGTAAAGCAGTCATACTTCCTTCATCTAAACTATAACTTAATTTAGGTACTAACTGGTAACTGAGCAATTCTTCCAGTTGTTTTTACACAACTTCTCTTTTGTGTCATCAAACTGTCACCCATCAATACAAGCCCAACATTATTGGATTCCAAATTCAAAGTAATGCCTATAGTACCTTCTTCAAATTCTACTAATTTCCCTGCCATTACTTCATTAAGACCATAAATTTGAGTAATTCCATCGTCTACTTAAAGTATGGTACCGGTATTTGCAATCTTTACTTCCCTATTATATTGCTCAGTACATTCATCGATAATATTACTAATATCATCGGCTCGAATGATTACCATAAGTATTTCTAAACCCCTCCCCTAATAAAACAAAAAATGGCTATAGAGGACTAATTCGTTATTTCTTTCAATGACTCAAATATACTAATATTAGCACTAATGGCACGTAAATGTAACTTGTTGGTCAAACAACTATTTAGAGATATTAAAGCTCCTTGTAAAGCTTGTTAGAAAACTCGTTGTCAGACTTGATTAAGCACTTTTTGTTGTTCAAAATAAATGGATTCATTTTTTGTAATTTTCTAATTGTTCTAAAATTTTATAAGTTAAATTAATCAAAATCAATTTTTCTTGTTCTATTTCAGAGTAATTGTTTACTCGAAACTGATTTGCTTATATTTCCATCTTCTGTAAGTGATCCTGGGCTTTTTCCAGCTGCTCAATGGCCCCCTCGCGTAGTTCTTCTAAATTTCTAATAGTGATAAAAATTCTATTTTTTAAATTGTCTAATAAATCATTTAATGAAAGTAAATTCTTTTTCCATTCATTGCAAAACATCCATGATCTCTTCGTGAACCAAACATGAATCTTTCGATTCATTTGTCTCTCATGCTCAATTATTTCAATTACTTATGGAAAATTCCCATATCTTTTTTGATTAGAATGAGCCAATCCTCTTTTCTCTATTCATATTCCAAAATCAAAATATTGAAACAAATCACTAATCAAAGATCATAATATTCCGAGGACTCTTCTAACCAAACAAGTAATTATCAGTAAAATTGTTTCTTTTTTTCCTTCAAATCTAAAGAATTTACTTTATGCATAGGTTATCGATTCCACATTGGACAAGAAGGGTTGAATTACCCAGTTTATGAAGTTTCTGAAAAGAAAATGTTCAAATCATTTTTTCGACATGAGTGTTCTATACTGAAAACAATTTACCACTATTCATTTTGAAACCATTTATGTATTAACTATTAACATAGTAATAGAAAGAGTACCTTGCTCCATCTAAACTTCAAACAGTTTAGCTTTAACCATGTTAATGATCTTACCTTATTGGTTGGTAGAGAATCGAAGTATATTTACTAATAAATCATGAACTGCTATGGTTCTTAAAGATGATTTCTTAATTTATTCAGAAGTAATTTGCAGGATTGTGCACCTTTTCTTTACTAGTTAAAATGATAAAAAATGCAGCTGGTTCAATCTAGCCAATTCTTGAAATAAACAACCCACACACACTCCCTTTCAAAAAAAATCAACACACTAAGTTCTACACTTAGATTTATTGGATTTGTTGTTAAAATATTAATATTAAACTTGAAACTCCTGGCAGATGGCCAGTGACCTAAGAAAATGAAAGAATCGGTTACACTTTTCATAGGATCTCCTCTTTTCTGATAGATAGACTAATTTTCTATTTTTATTATTATTCTATAATATAATAATACTCCTCTTGATATGTTTCTGTTTTTATATGTTTATGTTTATATGTTTTTTATATGTTTTTGGTTTTTTAGTTATTTACTTATTTCTAAATAAATAGTTTCTAAATAAAATAAATAAAGGAAAAAATCAAATCGATTTAATTTGTATTGTAAATTGATAAAGTAATTTTTTTAATAAGAAATTGATAATTTATAATAATTTAATCAGAAATTCATAATAAGAGGGAATACTTATTTATTCATAATAAGAGGGAATACTTATTTATTAGAATTCAGTACTAGGTCTTGTGTGAATTATGAAATATGTTTTTTTTTGTTGCAACACTTTCTTAATAAAGTTTCGATTGAACTAAGCAAAAATGGGGATGGAAGAAAGTAAGTCAGTATACTAATTCCCCATCCTCAAATCAGTCCTTCCTGTGGGTTATTGTTGCAATAAAAACATTGTAGAGCTGAAATCTTGACATAATTCGAAACAAGAAAGCAACAAATCCAAGGCAATAAAAAATATTTATTTTTTTATAGAATTAAACAAAAGGATTTGCAAATAAAAGTGCTAATGCTGCAACCAGTCCATAAATTGTTAAAGCTTCCATAACAGCCAGACTAAGTAATAAAGTACCTCATATTTTTCCCTCGGCCTTGGGTTGTCTCGCGATGCCTTATACGACTTGACCTGTAGCAGTACGTTGACCAACCCTAGGTCCAATAGAGGCAAGCCCAATAGCTAAACCAGTAGCAATAATGAAAGCAACAGAAATTAATGGACTCATGATAAGTTCCTCACACCGAAATAAAGAAATGGTTAATGATACAATCAACCAATAAATAATGAATTCATTATTCTATTCCATTGATAAGATTTTCATCTAGTCAAAGTAACTACGAACCCTGAATTCAATTAATAAGATTATTGAATCATCAAAACAACTTTGATATCTAATTTTTACTTTCTATTCACACTAAGTTTTTGTGAATTCACACACTTTTTTGTTTTTCCATTTCTTTCTTTATGTTGAAGCATTTTTTGAATTCGTAATATTCGTTCTTTTTCTTGATTGAATATATTTATTCCATATTCAATTCATAATTCCAAACGAAAAGGAATGGCTCTTATCTTATTCTTATTGGAATTCCTATCTAAATTCTCATTACTATCTAGTAGTTTTCATTATTAGTAGGGCAGATTAGATATCTCTTTTATCTCATATATAATGAGTTAATACCTAATATTACATATACATGTTTTTCTTCCATAATGTAAACCTATTATTTGTATCTTAGATTCAACGAAATTCTCAAATTTAAATCTTTTTTTCAATACATCCATAAAGGAAAGTTGGCTTCTATACATTATATAGAATTAATATTTAGTATAGAACTAATATTTTGATATTCAATTTAAATTGAATTTATATAGTTTATATATATATAATATTCGTTATAATTAGTTTGATTGATATAATATATAATTAGTTTGATCCCCCTATCCAAAACAACCTCCTTTTTTATAATTCCCCAATATCATAATATTTTTTACTATTCCTCTAGAGTGTATAGACCTTTTTATCTATTGATGTGTATATTTATGTTTACTAAGTAGATTCTCTTGAGCAAGGCCTAGATTACTGTGCACTAAGCTAAAAAAGATTATTTTGAAAATTAGTCAATGATGCCCCTCTATAGATTCGCCTATATAAGTTGCAGCTAAGGTTGCAAAAGTAAGAGCTTGAATACCGCTTGTAAATAAGCTAAGGAACATGACAGGTATAGGAACCACTAAAGTTACTAAAGAAACAAGAACAACAACTACTAATTCATCTGCATATATATTTCCAAAAAGTTGAAAGCTAAGGGATAAGGGTTTTGTGAAATCTTCTAAAATAATAATGGGAAAAAGGATTGGAGTTGATTGAATGTATTTATCAAAATAACCTAATTTTTTTTCTAAATCCCTCATAAAAAATGTTACTGTCTTAAGTAAAGCAAATGCAACAGTAGTATTTATATCATTCGTATATGACTTTCCAAGGTAAAAGCGCCCCAGACCAATTAGAAACATAGTTCCAATAAAGTGAACACACGGACCATATTCTTCTCCAATCTGAGTTTTCCTTATGTCTCGAATGATTTCAAGGACATATTCGTAGAAATTCTGCCCAGCAGTCAGAATGGTTTGTGGATTCTAAATAGCGACAATAGTTAAACCTAATAAGATAACAATTACAACCCAAGAAGTGATAAGTACTTGGGCATGGACTTGGAAACCTCCTATTTTCTAATATAAATGTTGGCCTTCTTCCACACTCGATATATCATATAACCCATTTGGTGTGTTGATGGAACATGATATAACATTCATATTGCCCTCTAAAAGAAAGAAAAAATTAAAAGGAATTATCTTGATTCAACCACCTTTATTCGGCTTACCCACTTGAATTGTATATTTTGACTACCAATTAATCACATAATATCTCCAGTTATTTTGAACTCTTTTATGCAAATCATGAATAGTAAGTAATTTCAAAACTCTAACTCTATGGAATTGAAAAAAGAATTGATTTATTTATCTTATTATTAACTTATTATTAATTATTAATTATATTTTAGTATAATTAGGGATTTTGTATATAGCTAGAACGACCCTCACAAATTGCAAATACTAATTTGTTAAGAATTAATTGGATTGAAGTTATAGCGTCATCACTCGCTGGAATCGAAATATTTGTGAGATCCAGGTTACTGTTTGTATCAATTAAACAAATTGTTGGAATTCCCAATGTGATACATTCTCGAAGAGTCGTATATTCTTCTTACTGATTAATGATATTACAATATCGGGTCACCCTGTCATATGTTTAATTCCCCCTAGATAAGTTTGTAAGTGAGATAACTGTCTCTTTAATCAAGTCGTATCCTCTTTCATAAAGAAGTTCAGTCTCCCTGTCTTTTGTTCCATTCTGAAGTCCCTAAACTTTTGAAGTCTGGTTTCTATAGTGGACCAATTCTTTAAGATTTTGCCAAGCCATTTTTATTAATATAATGACAACAAGCTCTTATTACCACCCGAGCTACTGAATCTGTTGCTTTTTCTTTTATACCAACAATTAAGAATTGCTCTCTCCTCTTTGCTGCATCAAAAACTAAATCACAAGCTTCTGATAAAAAAGAGCCGTTTTAGTCAGATTTGTAATATGAATACCTTTACGCTTTGTAAAGATATACGGTTCTATTCTTGGATTCCATTTTCTAGTACCATAACCAAAATGAACTCCTGCTTTGAGCATCTCTTCCAAATTAATGTTCCAATATCTTCTTATCATTTCCATTTCTCCTCACATTCCTCTTTCTTTTGTTTTTCATTCTTTTCTTCAAAATGAAAGAAAAGACAAAGTACCGTGAAAAAACTATTTTTTCTTACAGAACCTTCTCTTTTCCTGGAGATTGAATTTTCCCGAAGATTGTATGTTGAAACATGATCGTGGCAATTAATTTCTTTATATTCCTTATTATTTATATTATTTACTTTTTTCTTTATTATTTTTATTATTCTTATTATTCTTTATTACTATTTTAATAACTATTAACAAATAACAACACAAATCAATTGAAAAAAATAACAGGACCATCGATAGTTAAAAGGGATAAATCTACTCTTGGGAATAATTTAATCCTCCAAATGATTTTTTTGATGTATCATAGAAATTTTTTGAAATGCAAGAAGCAAATAACTCTCTGTGGTGGAATAAAATATATCACATTTCCCCCTCGAATAGTATCTTCTTTTTGTTTTTCAAAGGAATGTCCTTATGTTGCCTTGAGCAGTGCACAAATCCTTTGAATCCAGTACCAACGGGTATCATACCCCCTAGAACAACATTTTCTTTTAGGCCTTTCAACCAATCAATAGGACCGTGTAGAGTAGTTCTCGAAAACTCGCCTCGGATATGAAACTTTGAGTATTTAGAGATACTCTCATTATTCCTAATAATATGGCTTAGTAAGAAATTGCTTCTTCCAAAGCATGTCTCGTTCTTTCCACTGGAAACAATCCAATTAATTTTTCGGGTGAAAAAACATTTGACATTCCATCTTCTAAAACCAACACTTTTGATGTTATTTGACGTACAATAATTTCTATATGTCTATTATAGATCTATACCCCCTGGGATTGATAAACCTTTTGGATCTTATTAACCAAAGAGATGCCACTTTGCACTATAGTTAGTTTAGCGCCAATCACTAACCCCCAAAGAATTCTAAGAATTCTGGTTATTTACTCATTCTAACCTTTGACTCTCTTTTCTAGGTTTATCGATATTGAATCAACTGAACACATTTCTAACACTTGTTCCAATTTTGGAAGACCTTGCATTATGTTACTTGATCTTGATTTTTCATATATAAATGTAACTAATGTCTCTCTTTCGTAAACGATTTCTCCATAATGGCCATGAGTAGTTGCTCCTGAGGTGACCAAATAAGGCTTAACTGATCTTATTACTTGAGAATCAATGTGAACAATTATAACTTGACTTGATTTTAGGTGGGGTCTGTTTTTGTTCATATATGCATTTTAACAAATAAACTATCTTGAGCTAATTATTGTGAATCTTTCTTCATAATAATTATGATGGATAAAATTCCAAGTCAAATTGAATGGATTCAAAACACTACATGGATGGGGATTAACAATTTTCCCATTTTCATCCATTAAAAAATATTTAATTACTTGAAAAGTATGTTTTAAATTGTCAGCTATCAAATGTTTAGTTACCGAAATATGATTATGAGTTATTAAATAGTAAAATGAAGAAAAATTTTCAATTGGAAAGGCTGCTCCTAAGAGGCCAAATGTAGCACCCCACTCTTATAGGGCATATTCTTGAACACATCGGTGGTGTTAGAGAATATAGTTTACGAGGGAGACATGCTAAAACAGTCAAACAATCAAACTCATTGCAAATTTGCCATACATCACATGCATATTTAGAAAATCAATAAAACTTTCCAGCCCATTTTATTCAAAAATAATTTTAGTTGTAAGTGTTATAAACAATTATCACATCAACATATATTCCAGTAATACAAAACATTTTCAATTCAAAACATTTTCAATCATACGGTTACTACACTTTTCAATTCGCATAAATGCTATATAATATTTGCAGAATGCAATTTTTAAAATACAAAAGAAATACTGTAGATAAATGTAGGTACAACTAATCCCGACCTCTATCTCGTACTTAAAAGCAGTGGCTAGACTCCAGTTGGTCTAACTAGGTGTCTCCTCTGAGCCTAAAAAATATGTTGCAAATTTTGGGGTGAGTTTTGCAAACTCAGTTGAGTAACCATCCTTAATGGTTCACTCTTGTCTTGCAACACACAAATCATATTATCATATAATTCACATCATCTTGATTATCATCATGTAACATCATAAAACACTTTGTTCACATGTGAAAGTCCATATAATTTGTCATTTCATTACAATCATGCAGAACATATTCATTGATAAGCATTCACACATTTCATACAATAAAAGTCCTTATAACACTGCAATTGCTCAATTTATTCATATCATATATGTATGTAATGTTTATGAGACTTAAATTTCTCTATTACGTTATTGTGACTGAGTGCCTTTTACACTGTCTCGTTTCTGTTGTGGATACCAGGCTCTATCATACTATCTTGTTTCTGTTATAGATACTGGGTCTCGTTTCTGCTGTGGATACCGGGCTCTATCATACTATCCTGTTTCTGTTATGGATATTGGGTTTTATCATACAAATTAAGCCATAGGCACTTACCACAGATGTCTAAGCTTTAAGCTCTTTTTTATTAGCGACTTCAGTCACAACTGCTTTTATATTTCATGCAATCATAGAATAAATGCATTTCACATTTTCAATCATCATATTCAGTTCATTACATTCACATTCATGTTTCTCATTCACAATGATCTTCAGACTTTGTTTGGCATTCAACATATAAGTTGAGAATACATTTGGTCAATCACATTCACATTCAAGGAATACTCCCAATACAATTCTGAATATCAAACTCCTCGAACAATTAATTGTTCAAAATCAGTAATATCACAATTATATCAAATAGAAATTCAATTTAGAATCAAACAAACAATTAAGGTGAGACCACCTTAGGTTACTCATAGTTTGCTCCAGATAGCTTATTGCCTTGAAGTTCTAGCAATGTCTAGAAGCGGTCACTCTAATTGCTCCTCTATATCATGCAACACATACATCTACAGATATTACTACTTTGCACAATTATATAAGTTCTCATTTATGCAGATAAGTATATATGGATTATGTACTATGCTTGCTCAATGACAATCCTGAGTACATTTCCTTAATACGCATCTCATAATCAATTATCAACATCCTTTTCAAGTACGATTTCGAAGAGGACTTCGAGTTCTACAACTTCCGTGAAGACCTTAAAGAGAGATTTTTTGTCTAAAGGATCAAAATTGCACATATATGTAGACATCCTGAGAATGTCCGCCCAACGGACATGTATGTCCCTCCAAATGGACATGAGCAGGGCTGGAACACTGAAATTCCAGAGAATGTCGGCCCAGCAGATATGAAGTCCACCCAATGGACATCTAAGGGCCAATTTCTAGATTTCCCACTCCTACAAGTTATATTTAACACATCTATGCATATCTTATCATTCCTAATTCAATTTCTCTTCATTCTCACCAAAATTTTCCAGCAACATATACTCATACATTCACCCAATTCTCATTCATAAATACCCTATGTTCTTCAATGCTCATTCATCCATACCTTATACGCATTTCTAATGTTCTTAATATATATTTTTAGGTCAATTTTGTATGACCATTATGACCTAGACAACGAGGTATTTAAGCAATACTTTATTCTAAGCAAATGTTCCACAATGTCTTAAGTTTATAATGACATCAAATTCATGCATTTTGGTTCAGTATTAAGCAAGTTATAACCAAAAAACAACAAACTATTCTCATAACATGATAACAAACAATTCTCAAATTCAAGCCAAATTTCAAAACTGTTAGTGACAGAATTCAAATTTGATTCCTTCATAAAAGTTGTAGAAAATATATCTAGTTTAATCTGAATTTAAAATCATCCCATTTTGATATCTACAGGTGAAGATATAGCTGAAAAACCAACACCTATTCAGTAAAACTAGTACAATTAACTCATTTCTTACACCTTTAACACCCCTTCTCCCAAGTTCATCAATTCAACACATATTTCATTCAAATTCAATCATCACAGAACTTATAATAATACATGCTATCAAGTTTCAAATTCCTTTACCTTCTTAACTTCAAGTTGTTTCTTCAAACAATAAGCTAAACTGGCCTTCATGCAACTAGCACACTTCCAAGATCAAGGTTAAAATCTTAACACCAAGAAGACCATAGTATAAAAGATAGCAGAATCTAACTTCCTTAATGCAGCATCTTGCAAAGATGTCAAGTGATGATGATCCAAATTGAAACAAAATCTAGGAGTTTGTAAGAGTAAAGAAGATTTTTGGTGTAGAGAAAGCAAAGTGTAAAGAGAAAGCTGCAGAAACTTCAAAGGTGGAGATGAGTCATCACTTGCCTAACTCTTTGAATGCAAGGTGTCTTGGTTTGTAATGGCCACATGTCACACATGAAAGTGTGATACTTGTCCTTCACTAAAGCAACCTATATGCTTCATATGTGGCATCCAAGTGTCATAATTCAATTTGTCTCTTATTCTACATTTTTTTCCTACTTCAAAATACCACAAATTTTTAGAAATTTCCAAAATGTCAGCAAAAAGACTAAAATAATTCTAATACATGCAAAAAAAAATTTCAAGTCAAATAATACACAATTCACATTTTAATCTCATTAAATCACTTATGCCTGGAAAATGTCAATGAAATCATGCACAATTAATTTAATAAGTGTCAACATTATTCACGTGTATGAGGATGCCATATGATGCATGAAATGTACTTCTAAATTCGCAATACACTTATGTACAATATCCTAGGGTTCTAACCCTAATCATGGGATAATGGGATGTTACACCAAACGAATTCCTAATTGGAATTATAGGATCTCTTTTAATTGATTTTTTATTATATTATGATATTTTACATCGTTGAATGGATCCATTAGAAAACAACTGGATGATGACAAAATTATCAAAGATTTTCATTCCTTATTTCTATTCAATAATGTACTAATAGTTCCTTGATTTTGTTTAAGTGATTATTTAATCCTTACCTTGTAAAAAAATGGATTAATATTGGTGCGATCTGATCCATTATTAGAGGTTAATCCTGAACCTGATAGATCATTCCTTTTTCTGCTGATATATGAAATATGGGATTTCATTTAAGTGGATTCTTAAGAATCATGAATCAGACCATTTGTACTTACTTTAACAAACGAAGGGTGAGCCTTTTCAACCAAAAATCCTTTTTTGTCTTGCTCCCAAATCAACACTAAGCAAGTCTGAGCTAATTGAATATTTGTGTCCGAAATTACCTGAATTAGTTTACCATTTCCACAAATAATATAATTGACAACTCAAAGTTTCAAATTATCCTTTTCCTGCAATAAATCCTATGGGAAAAGTGTTTCTAAATTTATGTTGGAGTTATGTAAATATAATTCCCTGGAAAGCAAGTGTATTTACATGTAACTTTATCTTCTTCAGTTACAGTTTTGTAATGAAAATATTTATTATTAA
>JAOQMS010009789.1:0-16742 GCA_027563885.1 Erythroxylum longipes
TACCAATTCCTTGCTGTTTTGGGGGTGAAGGGTCTTGTTAGATTGATTGAATTTAGGTTTGGGAGCAATCATTGACATAGAGGTGATCTAGACATTGATTCTAGGCTGTTGCCGTATCATCATCCATAAATGGATAGAAGTTAGTCCACACATAATCTGGGATATCATGTAAATTGAAGCTTGTAGAAACCTAAAAGAAGTACAAATTTTAACAGGTATTGTACTAAGTTTATCAATGTTTTCCTTAAGATTTACTAACTAGTACTTACCATTCTTTAAATAATACGGAAGTATTAGGAGTTCAGTATACTCAAGAATGCTAACATGCATTTGAATAATTTAAGGATTACTTTAAGAGTCCGTCACTACTATAAACCTTGAATGCTAGAGAACCATTATATTTCTATATAGAAATTTCCAATACTGCCCTCATCTATAATTAGGAAAGAAGAGAATACCAAAGGCTAATATGATACATGAGCAAGATAATACAATACGTATAGCTAAACTACTTAAGGTTGAAAAAAGCAAAATACATTCTACTTTTTAAAACTAGGAAATTAAGGCCTTATTTTTAAGCTTATATAGTTAATCATGTATAGAACTTCCACTTAGGCAAATGTTTCAAAAACAAGACTTATCAAGAATACTATTGAAGTTTTTGATTGAGTTAGAGGAGTTTGACATTAGTTACATCGCTAGAATGTCCTTTACATAATGTCATAGTCAATTCTTACTTCAACATCTTTGGAAAAACAAAATGAAGTTTTCAATAATCCTGCACCTAACAATGAACATCCAATATAGAAAATATACATAAAAGTACAATGGGATAAATAGGTAGAAGTGTTATGGGTGTCATTGGAAAGGCTAATGTGAATAAATATACGGTAAATAGTATGACATAAATTCAAAAGATCCAACAACGAGAAAGATTTTAAAGTGTTGTTTTTTAGGTTAAATTTGGAGAGAAAGCTAGAAATTAGGTTTATAACCTTTAGATTAGACTCATAACTTGTAATAAACCAACCTAATGACATTTATAAGCTAAAAGAGGACAAGTTGGCAAAGTACAAGGACAAGTCTAGGTAGATAAAAGAGAACATCCGAGCCAAAATTGATTCGATACAAAGACATTAAAAGTATAAGACTGATAGTATACTAAAAATAGGAGTCATCATTATTGTCATCCTTTAAGGAATATTTTACGAAGTGGAGTTAGCGCCATAACAATGTAGGTCAACTAGGTAGCAACCATAAAATAAGGTAAGTAGATTAAACATATCCAATCAAAAATGCTTAAAACTAGGAAAGCCACTAGGTGATAAAAATAAGGAAAATGGCTCATTGTACAGGCCTCAATATTTCGTTCATATATGAAAATTGTTCAAAAGTTATTTCACCCTATAATACCTAAGATGCATCCCTAAAACTAAAATATGATATGTACTTACTGAGATTCATAAAGGGGTATATATCCCATTAAGGAGAAAATAGGATCTTAAGGCAGCAATATTTATGGCCTTCAATTTGAAGGGATGAAAGGACCCATTTAGGAGTTCCCCTTCTGGAAGTTGAGTGGAGCCCTCTTAACGACCCCACGGTAACCCTTTGATCGATATCTAACTCAACTGAAGGATTCCTGCAAAGCTAAGTTGTTCACTGTTAAAAAACCTTTTATACTTTAAAAGTTAAAAACATGAAGAATAGTAGGAATTTTTTAAAATCATTTTATTAAAAATTTCGGCCGCACAACAACCGCATTTTGACATTCCCAAAATTTTCAAAAGCCTTGTAAAATTTCAACACACTTCTGTATTCATACAAATTTCTTGATTACAAAATTTTGGACTCCAAGTCCACTTACAAGCAACCCCAAACAAATAATTCTCAACAATCACCACAATAAACTTTAAAAAGCTAAAACATATTCATGTGTTTCATTTAAAAGCCTTTATAAACTTCTATTCTTTACACAAATGTACATAGTAAATGACACAAGCACAACAACACCCGACGATGCTACTAATTCTGCGGTGGGATCCCAGCTACTATAGCACCTGTATGCATACCTGGGGTAGTTTATTTAAAAACATGAAAATAGTAGTGAGCTAAATGAGCTCAGTGAGTGTTAATCATTTTACGGAAAATTAAAGCTTTTATAACATCATAACTGAAATAATCCTATATAATAAGAAAGCTTATGGTAAAATAATTGCCATAAACATTAAGCTTATGGTAAAATAATTGCCGTAAACATTCATTCGTGCATCATCAAATTTAATAATAACATAACATTTTGTAAAACATAATTTCAAATTTTCTGAAATATTATTTCGAAATGCTTTTCGACATTAAACTCATAATATGCAAGTTTCCGTTTTCTTTTTTTCCATTTTCTTTAAACAATAAACAGTGGTGACAATAAGTTTTATGAAAACTTTTATATTGAAATAAGCCAATCACTAGAATTGCTATCATACGGTGCCTCTCAAATTACTTTTAACATAAATAGTGGTGGCATTATTATTTTCATGAATTTTCTTACTAAACATAGCCCACCATTAGCTTCTTTACCATACGATACACTAGGCCAAAGGTCACGGAACTGATTCTGCATTGCTTACCCATTACTAGTTAACTATTAGCTATGGAAGTGGTTCTATATCGCTTACCCACAATAGGTTAACCGTTATAAATCGATAGTTACAGAGTTAGTTCTGCATCATTTACTTGTAATAAGTCACGGAGTTGGTTCTATATCACTTACCCGAGACTAGTTAACCACTATATACAGAGTTGTTCTACTTCACTTGTAATAGGTTAACCACTATAAACTAATATAATAACATGTATAAAGCCTAACAATGTATCATAGGCAAAAGCAACTCATACCTTTTCAATTCATCTTATTTTCGAAATCAATTATGGGAGGATTCATAATCATCCAATTTAATGCATAATTTCAATGTAAATTCCAATCATATAAAATTTAACTTTCAATTACTAAAGTATAGTCTTATGCTAACAATGTAAAATATCATTCGCGTAAAACTCAACATAAATATTCATTTCATGATCAAATGAAAACCTTTTGTATAAAATCAATTTAAAGTACACTCACATGTCATCAATTCTTTTGCAAAGAATTTAGTCATATAAAACAATTAAAAACACTCAAATTTGCCTTAAGGCTAAACTTAAAATATTTTACATTACACTTTTCCAATTTAATTCTATTTCACTTCTAACACATAAAACTAATCCAAATTCACTTCCATGACATTTTAATACACACTATTAAGCCATAAATTTTCATTAATAATTTTTTTACAAAATCAAGTACCGTTCGTCGAATTTCAACCAAAACCAAAACCTTCATATCACATCAAAAGGGTGCAATTCACACCATTAAAACCAAATCTCAACTATAACCCAACAAATCAAAATTTTTAACAAAATTAGTAAGCTGACCAACCCATTTTCTTCTTCACAAAATTAGTAAGCTAACCAACCCATTTTCTTCTTTCTCTTCACTTGGATGGCTATGGGATCATGTTGGATGCTTGATTGGAAGTAGAAGTACATGAAAAACTCTTTGGAACACTTCTCCATGTCACAACCAAAGCTCCCCCTCCTTCTTCTTCTTTTCTTTTTCTCTCTCTTCCCTCCTTTTGCTAACAATGACTAACGTTTCTCCTTTCTTCTCTCTTCTTTTCTTTTAGTTTTTTGGGCTTTTTAACGATGGTCTCTCACGATTATTCACCAAATGAATCAACTTATGTCTTAATTCATGCTTTTTATACTGTTTAATGCTTTACACATGTCATTTTCCTATTGATTGTCTCTAATGACTCATCACACACATGTCATTTTCTCATTGGTTATCATGTAAAAAGACCAAATTGCCCTTTAATGCATTTAGTTCACCAACTAATCGAATTAAGTCCCAAAATTACTCCACAACCATCTCACCATCAAATTGACCATGAAATACTCTAATTACGGTCAATACATATTGATTGGGTTCTTCAAAATTTTTCGAATAAGTTTAAAGTCATCAATACCCTTTATTTTCCAAAAAAGGCATTTTAGCGCTAAACTTTCAGAGCTTCTGAAATCCGTTCAATCGAACTTATTTTTGATTCATTTCAGTATCATTAGGCTCTAATATCTATTCTAGGAATTTTTCAAATTTTTTGGCATGGTTCCCCAAAATCACTATTCAAGCGAAAATATTACACTCAAATTCACTATTCATCCAGAAATACTATTCAACGAAATCATCTAGATTTCATTCAGAAGTGTCACCTAAATCCTCAAAGCACATTTCAGGGCTTTTATTGCTTGCTCAAACTCATTTCGTAGCTTTTCGGAGTTTTTGAAAATGTTCAAAAAATTTCTACTCGAAACCATCTTTGTTTTTTTCATGATCTCCATTATAACCTCAATAATACATTTAAACACTTAAAATACTCTAGTATACCATAAACAAAGCATACTCTATAAAATGCATGTACATCAATTTACACATTACAATAGTCGAACTAGGGTATAACAGGGGATGCTTAATAGTTTATGAAAAATTGCAATATAGTCTAAAGACACTCAAGCATGCACTAGTAGTCCTATCATTGAATATATAATGGTGTCAAATGCCATCTCTTTTGTCAAATACGGAAAGGATATTCTCAAAAATCCCCCCTTCCCCCCACACATTAAGACAACTTTAATTCTACATTTTTACCATAGATTATTTCAAAAAGTGGGTTGAATTAGAACCCTTAGCCAATGTTTTAGAGAAAGAAATAAACGACTTGTTAAGAAAATATATCATAAGCAATTACTCAGTCTTGTTAGTAATAATTACAAAAAATAAAACCCAAATTGATAGCATGGTGTTTAGGGATTTTGATGAACTATAGTAAATTAAGCAAAGCTTTGCATCAATTGCATAACAACAGGAAAATGGGTTAGTAGAGATAATAAATATAACAATAATACAAGGATTTTAATTCAAAGTCAAGGATTCTAAAGGCATTTAGACTAAAGAGATATGTAACATAATGTGTTCATACTAAACAACATCAAGAATGCCAATTAGAGAGACACCCTTTCGATGTTTCCTTTGGAGTTGATGCCTTGATTCCTATAGAACTAAAATATCAAGTTAACATACATATAACCCTCAGAGAAATGATAATGAACTTCATTTAGAACTTTACCTAATTGAATGGAAGTGGGATGTCACTATCTTATAAACTGAATCATACAAACAAAGGGTCAGGCAACTAAACTTCTATAAGACAAGAGATTAAAATCACCAAAGGTTGAGTTAGTCTTCTACAAATTAGAAATCTCAAAGATACTTGTATATAGAATGAAACTCATCTAAAGAAGTGTTACTATTAGAAACAAGCTCTAAAAGAATCATATTTTTAACATATAGTTATCAATAAAACACTTCTAGTTTTCATTCAAATGAAATTTAGGCATTAAAAAAAATAAAAACTTATATTTCCAAAGGCTTTATATCCATGAGAAATCTATTTAGCTCCGTGTCCAAACAAAAATCTATAGATATAAAAACCTCAAGTTTAGGAGAAGTCTTTTTAGCTTATTAACTTCAGAAAAACCTTTCTTTTAAAAAGTCTTAGATTTAGGAGAACTCCATTTCATCCCCCAGGCTCAAGGAAAGACCTGTAGACCTATATATCTAATGACCTCAAATTAAGGATAAGTCAATGTTAGCTCCATAACTAAAGGAAAAAACTTCAGGTTTATAATCCTTATGCTTATGATAAGACAACTTCAATTCCCTAGCTAACTAAAAAACTACATGTTCATAATCCTTAAGTATAGAAGAACTGACATGCTCTTCACTTCAGATTGGATAAATCATAAATCATGGATTTTGGATCTAAGGATTGTTCTATATGAATCAAAATTGAACTAATGACTTAAGAAGGTATTTCTGCCACACCTGCATAATTAAAAAGGGATTGGGGTTATAAGGAATGCGTTTTGATTTTCACAAACCCATGCTTAAATGAAAATCAAGTCTTTAAAGAACACCATAAAGGATTTCTTTAAAGGAATGCAAAGAACACTCAAAGTGTTGATTGAATCTATAAACCATTCAAATCTAATTACAAACAATTTTTAAAGTGTTTATATACTAAAACTATTGCCCTATGTTTTATCTCATAATGAGAGGATGTAGATTTCAGCCCAAATATTAGACTCCTAGTAAACAAGCTTAAAATGGGCTATTTAGGCCCATAATAAACCAAATAGCTAAGTAGCTCAAAGGCTCACACACTTATTTAAGTCCTTAATAACTTTAAGATGTCTAAAGCAAAATCTAAGTCAACCTAGATAGAGCATACGATACGGCCCAAATATGCTCAAAACAGCCTAATTGTAACAAATAAGTTTTTATAATTATATAACATAGTTAGCTTTCTTCAAGAAATCCAACACATTGCTCCAAGCCTTGAATCATCATTATGAACTTAGTTGACATATCTCCAAGTGTTTTAGCTTCTTCCCTTGCATATAGATCCACCATATGAATGTTGAGAGCCTCTTTATCGCATTTAGCTTGCAACCATATCATTGGTCCTCCAAGATTATCCTATAGATCTTTTACTTTAGTAACACTTTTTTTAGATTGTTTAAGTGTTTCTCCATGCTTTCCAATCTCTCTAACACATACCTTTCCTTTTTCCTTTTCCTAATCCACTTGGGATGATGGAGATTCCCCCCTCTTCTTAAAAGTATTTATCCTCAAATTGGCTTCTTCATCTGCAAAATCAAAAGGAGATAAATCACCAACATTGAAAGATATATTGTAACATACCACTCCCATAGAGCATAAGCTCAAACATAATATAGGATATTCGAGAACATACTTTATAAAAATGGTACATTAGGACAATCAAACTATTTCATTAAAGGCATCAAACATATCATAAGCATTCAAACGTTCATTTCTTCCCATTTCATTCACAAAAATAAAAGTCATGTCATTACAATCTAGAATCCATAAATACATTACACAACATTTTTGTTTTAAGTTCAATCTTAGTACCAAAAAAAATAAAAACATGAAATGAGATGCTAATACACAAAACTCTAACTAGACTCCTCAGATTCAGTTGTCAGACCTTTGAGCCATTCTTGTCCCCAAAATGCAAGTAGTAGACTTCTACTATATTACCTATTGCTAGAATTCCCTTGAACTTCAAAAACAACATTACAATTTTGATGAGTTTGCGAACTCAGTGAGTGAACCATCATCGATATATTCACTCAAGTCAGATCACAAAATAAGTATATCAAAGTTTATCATACTTTCATAAGCATATCATATAACCTAGCATTGCATATCACAATACATCCTCCATTTACTTCAATTGTAATTCACTATTTCAAAATAATTCAATAATTAATTTCAATTCAATCATTTGATGTAGGGATGTATATGCAAATGCACATGTGTTTCCATTCTCATTTTGTTTTGTTGTGACTAAGTGCCTATCAACCTAATTTATTGTCCCATATCTCTTATAGATACCGACCTCATTTCTGACTTATATCTATTGTGGATATTGAGTCTATGTTATCTAAGCTTGAGGCTCTTTTTCATGATCCTGAGCTTAAAACTCTATTCTGCACATCGGTCACTCTGGTCGTAACTCCTTTATCTGATCATGCATTTCAATGTGATGAGATACATCATTTCTTATGCTATGCTTTCATTTTAGTATACTCATGCCACATATAGCAAACTTCTCAAATCTAAGTCTGGCATTCATAAATCAGTTGTACACACATTTCATATTAACATTCAATTCATACAAAAGCACATATAAATGAGTTTACACATCTAAGTTAACTTATAATACGCTCCAGAAAAGCTATTGCCTCGATGTTCCGGCAATGTCTAGATGTTGAAGATCACCTTGTGCATCTGTTGTTATGTAACACACATATAGTTTACAAATCAGTAATTTGTTTAATCATATGAATATACAATCATGCACTTGTATATATGTCATGTTTCAATGCATACTTAATTGACTTTTCAGGTATGTATCCTTATACAAAAAAAATCTGGACCATTCAAACATTATAGCTTGTATACAACTAGTTTGCAATTAGGTTTATACCTTAAGTAAACTTGATTTACTCCAAATTCATCAATCATAAATTCACCAAACTTTCCTAGCAAAATATAATCATACAATTACCCAATTCTCATTCATAATTACCATATGTTCTTTAATGCTCATTCATTTATGCCTAATACACATTACTCATATCCTTAAGATCATGTTTCCATTCATAAGAACACCTTTATTCCTTTGACAATTCATAATATCCAGATTTGAATACACAGATATCAAAACAGTCCATTCTTTAAGTTATGACATCAATTAAGAACCTAAACTTATCAACCGCTTAACCAATTAATCAACTAACAATCTAGGTTCAGTTAATCAAGTCCAAATACACCAATTTAGAGTGTATTTGGACTTGATCCAGAACTAGGCTCGTGATCATGGAGGACCTTGCCACGATCGTGACATAAGGCAAGTAATCAGGCCATGATCGTGGGATGAGGGACATGATCATGTACTGTCTTTCTTCCCTTAATTCTCTACGAATTTCATGTACTTAAAAACATCACTACCACTTGAATTTTTCTAGAATTCATGTCTTATAAAGCTACTTCATTTCATGCTAGTCTACCTTCCATATTGGTTACATTAAATCTCACAAAAATCTACTCATTTGTTTTATTACCATTCATTTTATACCATCATACATGTAGTCCTAACTTTTCCATATTTGAAAACACCTTAGTAACACCTATCTTTAGCATGAATTCCTCATCAATTATACCTCAAATCTCAACGTAAACCATCCATATAATAGCCTATAACTACTATTTTCATGCATCCAAAAACAAAATAGAAAGATAATCAATTCATACATCATTTTCTAGCACAACTTCAACATTAACACAACATTCGATCCATCCCAATTCAGTGATCATAAAATTATGCTAATACATGCCACAAATAATAGTGTTTCACTTACTTGTACAGCTCAAATTCCACCTCAATGTATCAAGTCTACTTTGCCTCACATGCATGCAAGATCATCTAAAGAACAAGGTAGGGGTAGGATGGTTTTAGTAAGGACAAGAAGATAACAAGTACAACAATGTTCTGCTTCTATAATTATCTTTATGAAGGATTTTTGCATGGATTTTTATGTGACAATTGAACAAAATTTAGGCAAAACATAGAGATGTGAGGGAGAAGTAAGCTTTCAGTAGTGAAAAGAAGAAGAAGGTGAGAGTTTCAGCAAAAAAAACAAATGAAGAGGCTTTCCATGTGTGTCGTGTGGTGTGAGTGGAGGATGAGTTTAAGGACACTTGTCAAGTGTCTAGGCCAGCTATATGTCCTCTCTTTAGGCTGCCATATGTCACTTATTTCCTCTGCTACTTGTCACTCAATTCCCTAGGCCATTTGTCACTCAATTCTAGTGCCATATGTCACTCATTTTATAGGCTTAGTCATCATAAATTTCCACAAGTCAACTTGTCTTGCCACTTAAAATTTTTCCTAGTATATATGTACATATGAATTCATCAATCTCCCAATTATAACAAATCACTCCAAATTACCAATTGAATTCCATCAATTCTTTTTATTGGTAAATCAAAATATAAGACATTAGAAATGCACAATCATGTCACAATTATTTAGAAACTTTCATACCCCGGAACATGTCAATTGAGTGTAATTTTCCTAAATCAAAATTCATGTGTGTATATGCTCATGTTATGCATGTGAATGAAATTATGAAATCATATCCAAATGCACCAAATTCATTCTAATATGATGCAATTCATGTGACCAACACTTTAATCCCTTAGTAGGTTTGGAAACCTGCAATTACATATATGAACTCCGTATTCACCTAGCAGATTAATCTTGTATGTGTTCTCATTGATTCTTTCCACCACTTGAAATGGTGCATTCCATACTGATGTAACTTAGATTTTAACACTTGTAAACGTTTCCTATCTTAAGTGTATCAAAATCCAATCACCAGGTTCAAATATCACTTGCTTCCAACCATGAATAGCTTTCTTCTCATATGTTTGCATCTTTTTCTCTATATGCATTCTCATGAAGCTTCTTGGCAAGTTTGATAACTCAAGAAAATAAATCTGAACGCATTTTGTCTATTTGGAATTAGACTTAATTGAACTTTTTAATAACAATTGGATGAAAGAGAAGAAAGATAGAAAAGAATTTGACTTCAGCCCTCTAAAGCCAAAACATACCAGAGATTAACTTAAGGCTCATTCCTAACCTCGCAAGGCAAGAAACTAAAACACACATATAGGTGCTTGCGAGAATACTTTCAACCTAAATTGTACTGCCTAAAACATGCTTTATTCATTACAATGTTTCCTATTTATAGAGGTCTTGAGCTTTATTATTTCTGAATAGGAAAAGGAAACTAAAATCCTACTAAAAATCAGCTAACAAATCTGCCTACTTTGATTAGGAAACAAAGAATAATACTTGAGTGGCAAGCACACAAATTTTCAGCCAATTTCTTTATTATTATAGTTTCTAAAATTATAATAAAATAAAAATACGAAAATAAAAGAAAATTTTCTGAAATTCAGCCATAAAAAGCATGCAACCCATATCCAATCCAAACCTAACTACCTTGTTGTTTAGCCCTTGAAATCTATATATTAGTGCTTCATGATTATTTCCATTTACTAGAATATGGAGATCAACTTGCATTATCACTCACTAATCTATTACAAGGCATTAGAGGTCTTATGACAAAAGCAAGAATTAAGCGTATAAAGGAGCCTTTGCAAGGGTTGATCATGGACATTAAGTGGCAATTTTTGGCCCATGGGCTTAAATTTAGTTGTTTTTAATAAGCCGACCTATAGGCCAGGCCTAAGCTCAAACAAACTTGAGGACCAATTATTCTAAGAAAAACAACATCGTCTTACTTAGATGAGTTGGGCCTCGGGTAAACGTGGGTCTGGATAACCCAAAACCTGATCTAATTAAAAAATAAATTATTTTATATTTTAAATTTTAAAAAGATTATTTTAAAAAACTTGGTGGTGGTGGGCTAGTTGCCATTCTTAAAGACAATTGGTTGCTGTAGAAGATCCTAAGCCATTACCAAAATTAATTAATTATTTTTAGGCCCAAGATGGTGGATAAAGCCTAACGCATTAAAAATAATGCTAGGAGTGTGTGCAAGGATGACCCTTATGCTTGTTTTTAATGAAGCTCAATCTACATATTTACCTTTTGAAAAGCTTAAAGATGTGGGATTAAATAGCAATTTCATGTTTTGACTTTATTTCATTAATTATTATTAGTTATCAAGTTATTTTTGGACAGATTTAAATTTTAAGGCTAATTTAAGGCTGATTTGTATCCATTGGTTAAGGGAATCCTTCTTTGTCAAGTCTTTCATATTTAGTTATGTTTAGGAATAGTCAAGAACATATTTCCTTACAGGATTTTCATCACTTGGTGCCTATTTAAGAGACAATCTGCGGTATTATGAAAATCATCTTATCATCAATAAAATTTGAGTGTTTCTCTACTGTTTGAGCTTTCTCTTGGTTATTTAGTTAATAGCTACATGTGGTCTCTTCATGATAACTTGTAGTGATCAACTTATATCTTTGGTTCCAATAAACAAGTTTGGTTCAGGTCAGGTTCTTTATGATGCGAACTAAGGAGCCAATGTGCGGACAATTATTAAAGACCCTTTGCACATTCCAAATGGTCCAATTACAAGGTCAAGGGGTAAGAAGATGAAGGAAGCACTTAATAGGTTGATTCAAGATATTTGCACCAAGCAAGTTATTTTGGGCCAAAAGAGAAGCCTTGAAGGTGGAACATACAGCCAAAGTATTATTAATGTGGTCTAAGTACTTAGTGGGCATATATTAGAGTCAGTTGGGTTTTAAATGGGTTGATTAGCCCCACAAATTTTGGGCTAATGGGTATACGAAATAGACTTGTTTTCACTTCTTTTGTTAGGTTTAGAATTGGGGCATATAAATATTCATCTTATGTATTCAGAAACAACTTTTGACATTTTTTTTATGAGAACTAAGAGAAAATTCTCTGTTTTTTAGAAAGAAACTTCTCTTTGGTTTTTCATTGAACTACAAAACTTAATCAAGATTGATTCAATCTTGTGGCACTCAAACCTAACTTATCACTCCCTCTTCTCATGTATTTTAGAGTGTGGCATCCATATCCTTCTTTTTATCCTTTGTTTGCGTTTTTGTGACCTAATTTAGCTTTCTTAGAGGTGGAATCTGTCTTGTTTTATGGCTGTCCAGATTTAGTCATTTGGGGTTTGCATCAGTTGGTATCAAAGCTTTGACCTCTAAATCAGGTTGGATTCATTCTTTTCTTCTTATCTATTAAAAAAAGATTTTGCAGATTGTGTTCTTGTTCTTTTATGTCTTTTCATTTTCCCATTGTTAGTTCATTATTGGGCAAATGTTGCAGACAATGTTCATGTCCTTTTATGTCTTTTCATTTTTCCCATTTTTAGTTCTTTATTTTTTGTTCAGATTCATTTTCTGGATAGAATCTGTAGATTTTGTTCTTTTTCTTCTGTGTCTTTTCAATTTCCCATTGTTAGTTCTACATTTTCTAGTCAGATTCATTTTCTGGGCAGATTCTCCATTTGTGTTCTTTGTTTGTTTGTGACTCTTCATATCCTTAAGTGTTTGTTTGTGCTCTAACTCATTCCAACATTTGATTGTTGTGTTCAAATTTCTGGGTAACAATGTGCAGATTCTTACTCAAGTTATTGTATTCTGATTTGTTAAAAAAAAAAGAAAGAAAGAAGGAAAGAAAGGTGCAAATCAGAATTTGATTAGCCTTGTTAAAACTTGAACACTTGAACACTAATTTATTAGATTATCTTTCTGTGATTCTTGTTACAAACGCAACCAGACTAGTTTTTTTTATTTCTTGAGCACAATAGTCACAATCTTATCAAGTGAACATCTGTTGGTTTGTCATTTTTGAGTTCTTAACAATCATTCTAAATCTGCCAATTTGTTACATTCTTGTGAGTTTGTCGCTTCAGGTTAACTTATTTTGGTTTTGTTTGGTTTTTTAAAGAGCCTAAAGATCGAGTTTGAGTGGTAAAAGGCAGGAAGGTGAGCTCATTATAACAAAAGCCAATTTAAGAGAGAAAACAGGAGCGGTAAGTGACACTAATTTGAGGGAAACATGTGAGGGAGTGTTGGTGAGATATTTTCTAATTTTTCTTGCAGATTTACAACCATGACATCTAAGGATAAGGGTGTTCTTGGTGAAGGAGACAATAGTGACAACTTCATGCTCAAAGCAATGCAACAACAATTTGACCGCATTACTATGTTTGGAGAGATAAGGGACAGAATTGATAGACAAGATGCTGAAATTGCAAAATTGCATAGAGGGAGAGTTCATGATGTTCCTAATGCTAGAAGGCGAGAGAGGCATGATGACAATGAGTCTTATGATGATAATAGAAGGGATGATGCTGATTTTGATGATGGTGACTTTTGGACAGATTTAACAATAATAAAGCTGGAAGGAGATTTGGTGGAAGACATGATGCATATGACTGTGACTTGGGAAGCATCAAGATGAACATTCCATCATTTCAAGGGAAGAATGATCCTAAAGCCTATTTAGAGTGGGAAAAGAAAGTGGAGCTAGTCTTTGATTGTCATAACTATTCTGAAGAGAAGAAAGTCAAGCTAGTAGCTGTTGAATTAATTGACTATGCAATTACTTGGTGGGATCAAATTGTTTCAGCTAGAAGAAGACACCGTAAGAGACCCATTCGTACATAGGCAGAAATGAAGACTATCATGAGAAAGAGATTCATTCCCAATCAAAATTGCAAGGACTCACTCAAGGTAGCAAAAAGTGTTGAGGATTCTCATAAAGAGATGGAGATTGCCATGATTAGAGCAAATGATGAGGAGGATAGAAAGGCACCAATGGCAAAAAATTTTCATGGGCTGAACAAGGACATACTAATGTTGTTGAGTTGTAGCATTATGTGGAGCTTGAGGACATGGTTCATGCAGCCATGAAGGGGGAGAAGCAACTTAAAAGGAAGGGTTCCATGTGAGTTGGGCATAATTCAAGTGCTAGTTCCACTTGGAAATCAAATTGGAACAAAAAGGAGGAGAAGGTAGACTATAATTCCAAGAGTGATAACAAGTCCAAATTTGAGTCTTCCAAGAGAAAGGACGTGAGCTCTAGCAAGGAGAAAGGTAATTATGATTTCCAAACTCGAAATACAAGTGTCTTAAGTGTTTAGACAGGGGAACATCGCATTGCAATGTCTAAATCGACGTACCATGATCTTAAAGGGAAATGGAGACATTGAGTCTAAGAGTGAATTTGATGTAGATTACCACGAAATGATGATGAGAGTGATGGAGAACAATATTCAGTGGAGAGAGAGGGAGGGAGAGGCCTTAGTCACAAGGCGAGCATTACATGTGCAAGAGAAGGACGAAGATGATGTGCAATGCGAGACTGTCTTTTACACTCGATGTCATATTCAAGGAAAGGTATGTAGCATGATCATAGATGGAGGGAGTTTCACTAATGTAGCTAGTGAAGTGATAGTATCAAAACAGAATTTTCCTACCACTAATGATGGAGGGCCATTAAAGCTTGCTATTCAAGATGTCCTAGCTATGAGATTTGAAGAAAAGTCACAAGAAATGGAACAAATTCAAGGAACTACAAGTGAGTAGAATGAAGTTATAGAGGAAGCAAAAATTGGGCTGAATTTGTTCTTACAATTTCAAGTCCTTTTGAAGCCATTTGGAGACTTCAAAATGTGTGTCTGTGGACTTGATGAGCATGAGGTCGAATTCCAACCTTAGCAAAATTTTAAAGATATTTATTTTCATTGGCTTTGGTCTGCTTTATTACTAGTTTCATTTTCTGTTAATAATGGTCCGGATTAGTGTATTTGGTCTGGTTTGAAGACTTTATTTTGTTTTGTTTTAATTAGCTATTTCGTGAGACTTTATTACAACTTTTGTTTTTGTTTTAATGAGCTGAAACTGCATATTAGGAATATGAGGAGTTGATTCTTATGGCTGCCTGAAAATTTCCTATTTTAGCTCTTTGTTTTCCTATTTTGAATTCCAGAAAAATATATGACAACGAGTGAGGTTTTCTCAGAATTTGGAAAGAGATTGTCTGGGTTTCGATTTTCTCTCCAAAGAACAATCGTTGGGTTTGTTTGTTTTCCGAAAACATTCAACTTTGTTCATTATTTCGTTTAATTTGATTGCTAGAATTCTGTCTGACCAGTTGTACGAGAAAATTCATAACCTTTTGTGTGATTGTCTAATTTAGGTGATTCCAAAGCCATAACGTTGTTCACTTCTTAAAATAGAAATCTCCAGAAGGGTTTTCTACCCAGTTCTAACTCCAGCCTTCTCAAAATTTCCAATTTTCCCAACCATCACCAATCAACCGCCTAACCAGACATGTATTTAGGAAAACCAACTTAACTCGACTGTCCCTTATTCGTTTGACCTGATTCTTGACTTTAAATTGTAGTTCACAAAAATTTATAAAACTTAGCTTCTTTTTTTGAAACCAAATTACTAGCCAATTAACTCAAAAGATGCCTTCAAATTCCTTGTTCCAGTTTTACCCAATAAACACCAAATTGCACAAAACTTTTCCAATAACCACCAGACTCTATTTGATCACTTTAACGACATTCCTCCATCATTTTTTGGTATCAAATCCAAGTTGGAGACTTGATTTTGACCTCCAACCATGTTAGGTCCGACTCCAAACAACCTGGAGAAGCTTTTCGCTAAACTCGACGAGATGAGTTTCAAGATTGATAGGTGTGATGCTGCCTGCCTTGAGTTTGAGGCACCGGGAGACACGTCCCAAGTCACTCAGTCCAGAGATGATGAGTTTGAGGATGAGGTAAGCCATCTAAACAAAGAGTCGTGATGAATTGAGATTAGGTGGAAATGGCACAAGAGGGAGAGGGAGAGGCCCTTATGGTGCAGGTCGTATAGGACCTGTTAGGAATGTGCTTTAACCTAGAATTGATAGGAATGACCGAAATGATGATATGTTTAATTTCAAGGTTGATATTCCTGAGTTTATTAGTAAAATTGATGCGGATGTTTTCCAAGAGTGGTTGTACACCGTTGAGAGGATCTTTGAATTAAAAGATGTACCTGATGATAAGAAAGTGAAACTTGTGGCTATGAAATTCAAAAGGTATGCTGCCCTTTAGTGGGATAATTTGCAGAATAGGAGAATGAGAGAAGGGAAGCAAAAAATCTCTAGTTGGACCCGTATGAAGATTGAATTGGAAGAAACTTTTCTGCCTCCTCAACATAGGCAGAAAATGCTTGAGAAGATATTTGGGTTGAATCAAAATAAGAGGCCAGTTGAAGAATATACAATAGAGTTTGAGCAATTCTTGTTAAAATGTGGGTTATAAGAAAGTGAAGAAGTGGTTGTCACAAATTTTGTGAAGGGACTTGATCAAGATCTACAAGACATGGTAAATCTTTATCCCTATGATTCCTTTGCTGAATTGAAGAAGCTCTCATTTAGATGTGAGACAAGTTTAAACAACCAAAAAGC
>JAOQMS010009850.1:0-16735 GCA_027563885.1 Erythroxylum longipes
TTGGCATCCAAGTAAACGACTAATTTTATGTGTCCTAATTTTAGGCCAAACAGAGGTCCAACGAATAAGGCTTCACTGGTTCTGGATCCAAAACTTGCAATCACACGTGTATAGTCAAATATTGAATTGTTTGTAAAACTCTAAAGCCCAGTACCTCATTGCACAAAATTGTCATGTAAATTTAAATGTAATGGCTTAGAGATGAAGTCCACTTATGCTTCAAGATCAGATACTCATGGAATTCTAGGAGTTTCAAGTATGACGAAAGGAATGTTAATGGGACCACTTTATTAGATTTTACGAAGTCAATCACCAACTCATTTTTAACAAAAATGAGGAGCACCTGGTGACTTTTAATAATAGAACTAAGAAAACTAAAATTAACTACTTCTTTATAAGGTAGAGTGATCGACCTAGTTGCAAAGATTGCAAGATGATACCTAATGTTTGCTTAGGAACTCAGCATAGATTGCTAGTTTTTTTATCTTTTTTATTCAGGTTGAAGGAAGAAGAGAGGTCTTAAGAAGTGTACCATAATCAGATGGTGAAATTTGAAAGGGGATACAGTGAAACTATTTAAGGATAGAGAAATTTATGGAGAAGAATAAAATTTGGTCAGAGATGTAAACACTTTTAAGGAATACAACTTTAGAGACCTTGGAGGTTTCTAAAGGGCCGAAGGGTAGTAAGAGGGAGTCTTGGTGGTGGAATGTAAATGTTCAAAAAAAAGTTAAGCTTAGAAACATTGCCTATAAAGCTTTATTGGATAGCATCACAGATGTGGAGAGAGTTGTTGTTGTTGTTGATAATAATTACAACAACTAGAAGAGAAAAATGTTAAAAGACCTATTAATACTACAAAGATCTCTCATTTGTGCCTTCAATTTTTCTATTGCGGGTTATATTTTCAGTAAGTTCCAAAAATGCCATATCATTCTTGATGAATTCCTTCCAATTTTTCTTAGGCCTCCCTTTTTTCTCTTACAGTCTCTCTAAGTGCGATCTTCTCACATCTTCTCACTGGAGCATCTGGGTGTCTCCTCTAAATATGTCTAAACTACCTAAGTATTGTCCCTCTTAATTTGTCAATAATATTAGTAACATTTAATTTGTCCCTTACCATTACATTCCTATACTTATCTTTTTTAGTACATCGAAAGGATCCTCATCTGTGCCACTATTCACTTATGACTATACACTTGTTTGATTGACTAACACTCTGCCTTATAGAACATGACCAGCTTAATCGCTAAACATATAATCTATCTTTAAGCTTGAGTAGTACCTTCTTTTCACACTAAACTCCTAGTGCACTTCTCCTTTTAAACCACCTTGATTTGATCCAGTGAACTATGTCTTCATCAATCTCTTTGTTGCTCTAGATGATAGATCCTAGATATTTAAAACACACTTTTTATGGTATAACTTCTGATCTAATTTTTACCTCCACATTAGTAAGCACCCTATATCCCTAAAAGTTGCCGTCCATGTACTCAGTATTAGTCCTACTCAATCTGAAGCCCTTTGAGACTAACTTATCCCTCCAAAGTTCAAGCTTGGCATTGACACCTCTTTTGTCTCATCCACTATAACAACATTATCGGCAAACAACATACACTAATTTAACACATCCCATTGGATATTCTTGGTTAGCTCATCAATCATTACTACAAATAAAAAAGGGCTCAAAGAGAAGCTTTGGTGTAGCCCAATATCTATAGAAAAATGCTCTGTATCTCCTCCTATCATCCTAACTATAGTTTTTACACCTTCATATATATCATTAATAACTCGATATAATTCATAAAAAGTCCCTTAACTTCTAAACACTTCTACATGATTTTCTTTAGTACCCTATCATATGCCTTCTAAATCAATAAAAACCATTTGTAAGTTATGCTATCTTTCCCTGTATTATTCCATTAACCTTTTAAGGAGATGTAAAGCTTCTATCGTGGACCTTTATGGCATAAAGTCAAACTAGTTTTTTGAGATAGAAGCATCCTTTCTCACTCTCTTCTCATTCACCTTCTCCCATAACTTCATGGTGTGACTAAGTAATTTAATGCCTTTTATAGTTGTTGCTGCTTTAGATATCCCCTTTGTTCTTGTATGAAGGAATTAACATACTAAATCTCCACTCATCTAGCATTTTGATAGATTTAAGGATCACATCAAAAAGCTTGGCTAACTGACTAATACCTGCGGTGCCTAAGCTCTTCCATACCTATATGGTTATCTCATTAAGCTCTACTGCCCTGCCACTTTTCATATCCGTCAACATTTTCTCAATTTCATCTCAATTTCAACCCTAATATACTATGATGACCTCCATCTCTTCTGTTTTCATTGTGAGTTCTGATGTTGACCAGTTAACCATTGAGAAGAGATTGAAGAATCTTATCGTCAAATTGATAGTTTCTCATACCAAGTTTGAGTAAGTACATTAAAAAAATAGGTGAGAAGAATTTTCCATTTAAGTTATGTAAAGAACATAGGAGTTTGGTAAATTAAGATAGTTAATCATGTCCTAAGTGGAATTTCCATTTATCAGGATTAGCCGCAATAGAAAAGTGATCTTGGGCAGTAAAGCCTTATGTTAAACAATGGTGTACCATTATATCCTTGTGCCTCTAGGTTTTACTAGTTCTTTAACAGACCAATTAGTTAACCTTCCAAAGGGATGCCTTACCTATAATAGGGAATGATAAGTGATAATGAAGGAGGGAAATTACCACAAATTTAATCCTATATCCAAACTGCCACCTTAGCATTAGTAGGAATTTCCTCCAGTAGTTGGTCCCTAAATTTTGATGACATTAAAGGACTAATGTTACTCTAGTTATAAAAGAAGAAGGAAGCCTTTGCACTGTTACCTATTATGCATTTGATAAAGTTACCCAAGAAGTTTTTAGATTTTAGAATTTAAGAAAGAAACCATGAGGGTATTGTTGTAGACTTTGACTACTAGATGCTTTTATTTTTAAGGATATGCTTATGGACCCAGCTAGTTTAAGGAGAGTTTGTCACCAATAGCTTCCATAATCTCTTAACTATTAGGATTTTATTTATTAGGCTCTCTTTTGCCAAAATTTTCACTTGCTTTCTGCCTCCCCAGAGGATGATTCTTATGGTCTTCGTAATTATCTTAATAATGCCTTTAGAAAGCCCTGAATGAGCCATCCAGTGACTGTGGAGGGAATTGATTATAGATTCTTATCAACCTCCTAGCATAAGACATATCTTTATTTATCCAATGATTGAGCCTATTGTGAATTTTGTCCAGCAAGGGGATAAAGTCCCTAAATCTTAGCTTTCTAGTGCAGATAAGCAGCCCTAAATAGATGATAGGAGGCTGAATAGGTTTAAAACCTGATATACTTGAAAGCCAGTTTGCTTCATCCATGGCACTTGAGGAAAGGATGAGTTGGCTTTTATTGGGATTAGCTTCCAAACTAGATAAATTTTTTAATACCTTTAGGCAAGAGATGATAGTGTAGATGGATGTATCATTGGCCTTGCAAAAAATCAAGAGATTATTTACAAAACATAAATTAATTATGTCAAGAAGCTTACATTTATTGGGGTATCCAAAGATGGGGTATAAGAAAATATATTGATTGATTAGGCTAGATATGGCCTCTATATATAGAATAAAGAGGTGGAGACAAAAGTTCTCTTTGCCTCAACCTTTTGCCTCCTTTGAATAATTTGGTAGGTTCCTCATTAATTAAATTGACATATGAGGTTATGTATATGCAATCGTTTATTCAATTGATATAAGGATCAGGAAAACCATAGACATGGAGTAGTTGCAATATAAATTCTCACGAGACAAAATCAAAGGCCTTTATATCATGCAAGATTAAGTGAAATGACGAAGATCAAGGGGAGAGATATCATGCAAGATTAAGCAAATTTCTACCCCATTTCTAGTCAATTTCAAGTTATCATCTAAAATGAGTTCTAGCAATGAAGATGAGAAGATGGAGATGTCTCAAGTATCGTATGCATCATGAGTAGGAAGTTTAATGTCTATTATACTTTGTATATGTAAACATCCTATGTCGGGGCTAGACCCCAGAATAGTGAATTGAGTGTCCTATGAGAAATTATAAGTACATTGCATGCTCATGCATCATTGTATATTCACACACATGTGAATATTTATTTTTGATACATTAAAATAATTGTACATGCATTCATTGACATTTTCTGAGTATAAATGATTTATAAATGCGATTAAAATGTGAATTATGGATTATTTGTGTTGAAAATTTATTTGGTGATAACAATTATTATTTCAGAATTTTTGGTGAGTTTTAGGAAAATTTCAAAAATTTAGAGTATTTTGGACTAGAAAAAATATTGAAATATGCACCAATTATAGTGTGACACATGCACTGATTCAATTGATGGAAAATAGCTTACATGTATGGTGACATATGGCAATGAATTGTTAAGACACCAAGTCATGTGTTTTCGTAAGGGGAAAGAATTTTGTAGCTCTCTTATTTTTGTTTGGAAAAACACTATTGATGATCGTGTATATAGGAAAATTAGGTTAAAAGGGATTTTGAAGAGTTGGAGTTTAAACTAGTAAGTACCGTATGTTTTTTATGATTTGTGTAATGAATTATACATTACGTAGTTAATAGTTTAGTGTTTATAAATTGAAGATGCTTAATAGCTGAAACATGAGTGAAAATTTAAGTGTTCTGCATATGTTGCTTCTGTATATTTGATGATTGTTATGCTATAAGATAGAGTTGAAGTGAGTTTTGATCTTGAAAAATCACTGAAACCGTGCTTAGGAAGAGTGCAGACACTTCATGCAAGTTGATTTATAAATATACTCAGTTTTTACTGTTGGCATATGTGAACCTGTTGAGTGTTTATAGAAATGAATTTAAATGAGTTTATGGAAAAGGAATGAGGATTTGATGAGTTTGTAATACATAAATGATTTAAATGAGGTGTGAGAATTGATGAAGATGGAAGAAACAAAGGGCAGAAAAGTTTGTAATTTGCTTGAATGATATACAGTTTTTGATGTTTAAGTTTGAATCTTGGATTTTGATTTATTGTATGTTGTTGCGCTAAAAGGGGAGTAGTATATATGATATATGTATGATTTTTTAAAGTGGGAAAATATGGAGAAAAAAATGGAAGAAGAATAAGAACAGGGTTTTGGTGAAGAAGAAGAAGAAGACCTGTGTTTTAGAGAGAGAAGTGAAGAGGAGTTGCAACAAAGGTTACTATAGAAAGACTGTTTTGAACATCTTTCACCCATTTTGTTATAACTTTGTCTCCTGAAATTCAAATGAATTGAAAATTAAACCAATACACTCCTAAGGCATTACATGAAAATTTAGAGCCATCTGAACTGATTTGAAAAAGGATTGATTGAGTCAAAGTGAGGGAATGTGCTGGATTGTTATAAACAGGAGAATTTTCAATGAACATGCTTCTGTATTTTGATAATATCTTAATCTATAGATTTACAAATGAATTAATTCTTGATTTAGATTAAACTTGAGACATATATCTACAACTTTATTGAAGAATTCAAATTTTAATTCTATCTCTAAGACTTTCAAAATTGGCATGAAATTGAGTCTTGGCTTAGGCTATAGCACTACCAGGGACAGAAATCATGTCCTGTTGTTATTGAATAAAATGTATTGATGGAGACTAAATTAGACTAAGATTTCGGCACCAAAGTTGTAGCTTATTCTCTTATATTTAAATTGGTATAAATTTTGCAATTTTTAGATATTAGAATTGAGAGATATAACTTGAATGCTTGATCTTACACTAGCCTAAATTGCAAATGTACTCAGTCTGTGGTATTATGAGCATAACTTATAAAATAATGAACCAAATTGAATGATTTTGGTGTCATTAGAAACTTAATACACAAATGAACAATTGTCTAGATGAAAGTATTACAAAAATATATCATTTTCTTGATCTTATTGATTATGGAAAGTTGAACAGAATGGGATGCCTTCAGCAAAAGCCAGAATAGTGAATGAATGTGTAAATTTTGGCACTATTAGAGTACATCAATTTGTTACAGAAATATACCTGAGAATTTTTCATTGCACATGCATAATACATAATAAATTTATACATGTGTTTACTCAATTACATAATCAGTACAGTAATGTGAAATTATATTAATGTATATAGGAGAGCAAGTAGCGCGACCACATCCTGATATTACCGGAACATTAAGGCAATAGGCTTAAGAGAGCAATTGTGAGTAACCTAAGATAGCCACACTTTAAATTGATCTGGATATTACTGAATTGAAATTAATATATGATGAATAAGTACTGATTGTGTACTGAATTCTAGACAATACTTGTCTGAGGCTTTTGATGCATGTGAATTTTATTGGAAGTGCTACTTGTATATGAATGAGACTGCCTAAATAATTCTCAACTAAAAGTGACTGAATGTTATGACTAATGTATTGACTGAGATAATGTGTATGAAAGTGATTGATTGTAATGAATGAATTATGGCATACATTTCATTTCAGTACATGTAATATAAAGGCAGTTTCAACCGGTGTTGCTACTGACTAAGGCTACTACTAAAAAGAGCTTAAAGCTCAAACATATATGGTTAGAGCCTAAAGCTCAGTGTGATCAATGAGCCCGGTGATACGGGATACTGAAAAAGCACATAGTCTCAACAATGTAAAAACTAATGTGAGTCTCATACATATAGCATTCACATATGATTTGAATTCATTGAATGATTTGTAAAGCTGTAAGAATGTTATATGTTTGAATATATGGTATTAAACCAATGATTGTGTTTTATTCAAGTGTAATGAAGTGATAGTTTGATTAAATTGTTTGACTGAAATACAATTTGTTTGTGATAGAACCTGATGCTAATCAAGTTGATATGAACTATGTGACAATATGTTTATGATTGGTTGTGTTTTATAACATGAGTGAACCATCAAGGATAGTTACTCTACTTAGTTCGCAAAACTCGTCAAAATTGCACTATTCATAATTTCAGGTTTGAGAGTGAGATGACCTAGCTTCTAAGACTCCATAGAAGCTTATTTTGTGCAACTTTGACAATTCTATATGGCTCAAAGGACGGTCAGTTGGGAATTGAAGACATAGTTTGTTAATAACTTTTATGCATTCCTCATGTTTGTAGCAAACTGTGTAGACTAAGCTATTTATGCTTGCAGGACGATGTTGTATATATATAGATGTTGATGAACTTAAAGCTACAATGTACATTATGGTTATGATATAAAATGTGGAAATTTTGGATGTTACCAAATATGTGATTTGTGATTTTAATTATGATTCCATGTGATACAGTGAAAGGGAGATAGTTAACACATCATTTTTGTCAGGCAAGTGCACGTGTGACCCAAGGGCGCACGTGCATGTGTCAGATGGGAGTGGGGTGTTACAATTGGTGGTATCAGAGTATGGTTGGCATCCATAGGAATATGTGGTAATGTTAGGTATGAAATGTTGTGAAAACTTGGGATAATAATTGAAGTTATTGTGTGTTATAGGTTATCGGATGTAGGCGATCAAGTGGAACACTCAACTGACCTAGGATTAGAAAGAGCCAGTAGGGAGTCATCAGTATCTCGACTTGAGGGAATGCCTCCAAGGATTTCTAAGAGAAGGGAAAGGAGGTACGAAAAAACATGAAAGCAGGGGGTTATGGACTTCTACGGAAGCACAGTAGGGATGGTTAGAAAGAACTGAGAGGGTCCTTGATCAGATGGACTGTGAGTTGGACGAGAGGTTCGACTATGCTATATCTCTAATGCAAGGCTCATCTTACCATTGGTCGAAAACTGTCCTAAACAGTACCATTAGGCCTTGTAGTTTGAGATGGGAATACTTCCTGAGAGTCGTCAAGGAAAATTATATGCCTAAGATCTACATGGATAGAAAGAAGAAAGAATTTATAGAGTTGAAACAGGGAAATATGACTGTAGCAGAGTATGAAGTGAAATTTAATGAACTGATGGGTTATGCCACTGCCTTGGTTCCTACTGAGGAAGAAATGTGTAGGAGGTTTGAAGACAGCCTGAATATGGACATCCGGATGAGGATAGCTATTTCTAATCTACGTAATTTTATGAAATTAGAAGCTGCCTCGATCCATATTGAACAGTTGTTGAAAGATAGTCAAACTGAGCACACATCTAAGTTGACACAAAAGAGGCCCAGTGATTCTTAGGGAGATTCTGGCAGAAGATTCAGTAAGTGACAGAATCGAGCCTTCAGGCCACGGACTGGATCTAGACAGTCAGGATTCAAAAAGAGAGGTATTTTTGTATAGTCTGGGAATAACAGAGGTACAGTATCAGGTCAGTTGCCAACTTATGAATATTGTGAGAATAAGCATAGTGGTGAATGCTGGAGGTTGACAAGAGCCTGTCTTCAGTGCGGCTCACTTGATCATCGAATCAAGGATTGTTTTGTGATGTCTATAGCATAGTATCGGGGAAGAGGAAGTATGACAATAGAACCCACTATTCAACAGAGCCAAGGTAGTGGGACTGGACAGAGAGGCCATGGAAGAGGTAGGATGAGTTTTGGGAATATTACTGCGAGGATTGAGGTGCGGAGCAAACGACCGCAGTCTCAGACCAGAGTATATGCCATAATGAAGCAAAAGGCTCAAGAGTCTCTAGATGTCGTTGCAGGTGTGTTATCAATATTTAGTTTTGAGGTTTATGCATTGCTAGATCCTGGATCTACACATTCATTTATCACACCACATATGGAATATAGATTGCATTGTGATAGAGAGTTATTGAGATGTGGATTAAAGGTGAGTGCACTGATAGGTAGTACCACCGTGATTGGGGAGGTCTACAAGAAGTGTTTGATTCGAATTGATCAAGCAGAGTTAGAAGCAGACTTGATTGAATTACAATTAAAGGAGATCGATATTATTCTAGGCATGGATTGGCTTACTGCTCATAGGGCCATCATGAACTATTATATGAAGGAAGTAATTTTAGAATCTTCTAATTAGCCGAGACCAATGTTTAGAGGTATTATCCAAACAGTTCCAGCCAGACTGATCTCATTTGTGAGTGCCTTGAAGTTAATGTATGGTGGATGTGAGGCTTATCTGGCCCACATGATTGATACTCGAGTTGAGTACAGTATATAGAATATTCCTATGGTTAAGGACTTCCTGGACGTGTTTCCCGCTGAATTACCTAGTTTGCCTCCAGATCAGGAAGCGGAGTTCACGATTAACTTAGCTCCAAGTGTTGCTCCTATATCCATTCCTCCATATAGGATGGCACCTGTGGAACTAAAGGAGTTGAAGATTCAGTTGTAGGAACTGCTTGAGAAGAGATTCATTAGACCCAGTATTTCACCTTGGGGAGCTCCAGTGTTATTTATAAAGAAGAAAGATGACACTTTGAGGTTGTGCATTGATTATAGGCAACTCAATCGGGAGAGAGTGAAGAACAAATACCGTTGCCTAGAATTGATGACTTATTTGATCAATTGTAGGGAGCTCAAGTGTTCACTAAGCTTAATTTGAGATCTAGGTATTATCAGCTAAAGATAATAGAGGCTAATGAACCAAAGAGTGCTTTCAGGAGTCGGTATGGGCATTTCGAGTTCTTAGTAATGCTTTTTGGGTTGAATAATGCCCCAACTGCATTTATGGCATTGATGAATAAGGTGTTTCAGCCCTACCTGGATCAGTTTGTAATTATATTCATTGATGATATTTTGGTATATTCGAAAAACAGTGAAGAACATGCTGAGCATCTGAGAATGATTTTGTAGATAATGAGAGAAAAATAATTGTATTCCAAATTTAGTAAATGTAAATTTTGGCTTAATCAAGTGGTATTTTTAGGGAACATAGTAACGGGGCATGGTATTTAGGTGGATCCAATGAAAATAGAGGTAGTAATGAGATGGGAAACTCCGAAGCATGTACCAGAGATCAAGAGTTTCCTCGGATTGGCTGGATATTATCGGAGGTTTGTCAAGGGATTCTCTTTGATTTCGGCCCCTCTAACTAAATGTTTGAGGAAGAATGTGGCATTCAGATGGAATGACGAGTGTCAAAGAAGCTTTGAGGTGTCGAAACATCAGTTGAGTATAGTGCTAGTGTTGACTAATCCATCTAGATCTAGTGGATATGTAGTATACAATGATGCGTCACATCAAGGACTAGGGTGTGTATTTATGCAGTATGGCAAGGTGATAGCCTATGCATCAAGACAATTAAAGTCTCATGAGATGAATTATCCAGTACATGATTTAGAGCTTGCAGCAGTAGTCTTTGCTCTAAAGATTTGGAGACATTATTTATATAGTGGGACATTTAAGATATACACTGATCACAAGAGTTTGAGATATCTGCTGAGTCAAAAAGAGCTAAACATGAGATAGATGAGATGGATTGAGTTATTAAAAGATTATGACTGTATGATTGAGTATCATCTAGGGAAAGAAAATATTGTGGTTGATGCACTGAGTACAAAGTCATATAGCAGTGTAGCTTAGATTTAGATATCGAGGTTACCAAGCCTGATTCAATGAAGAGCTTTGAATGTGGAGTTAAATCTTAAGCAAAAATGAAGCATTAACAGCCACATTAAAACTGAGACCAATGTTGCATGATAGAATTGGAAGAGTTAAGAGTGATGATCCTGAGATGATGAAACTGATTAAGAAAGTTAAGATGAATTTAGATTCTAACATTGAATTGAGAGATGAAACATTGTGGCTAAAGCAGAGATTGTGTGTGCCTAATGTCGATGATCTAAAGAAGGAAATCCTAGAGGAAGCTCATATGGCTACTTATGCTACGCATCCTGGCACGACCAAGATATATAATACATTGAATCAACAATCTTTGGTGGCTAGGAATAAAGAAGCAAGTAGCTGATTATGTAGCTAAGTGTTTAATTTGCCAGCAGATTAAGGCTGAGCATCAGGCTCCAGTTGGAAAGCTTCATTCGTTGCCTATTCCGGAGTGGAAATGGGAACGAATCACTATGGATTTTATTACGGGATTGCCTAAGACTTCGAGGAAAAATAATGCGATATGGGTTAAGGTGGACCGATTAACTAAGTCGGCCCACTTCATACCAATACAGGAGAACAATACACTAAACCAGTTGGCCCGAAGGTATGTGACTGAGGTTATGAGACTGCATGGTATTCCTGTGTCCATTATATCAAACAAGGATCCCAGATTCACTTTGAGATTTTGGAAGAATTTGCAGTCAGCTATGGGCATAAAACTGAATTTTAGGACTGCATTCTATCCTTAGACAGATGGACAGAGTGAGAGAACTATTAAGACTATTAAGGATATACTTCGGGCTTGTGTATTAGAGTTTCAAAGAGCTTGGGATCATTATATTGCATTGATTGAATTTGCTTACAATAACCACTACCACAGTAGTATCGGAATGGAACCTTATGAGGCATTATATGGTAGAAAATGTCGATCACCTCTATAATGAGATGAAGAAGGTTTGAGAATGATAGAAGGCTCTGAATTGATCCAAGATACTGTAGATAAGGTGAAACTGATCAGGAGTCGAATAAAAGTGGCTCAAGATAGTCAGAAAAGTTATGTGGATCAGCATGGTCGGGATATGGAGTATAGTGTCGGGGACAAAGTATTTATGAGAATGTTGCCTTCGCGAGGTGTATTAAGGTTTGGCAAAAAGGGCAAGTTGAACCCGACATATATTGGTCCTTATGAAATTCTTGAGAGAATTGGACCTTTGGAATATCAATTAGCCTTACTTACTAAGTTGTCTCAAATACATGACATATTTCATATGAGTATGCTCACGAAGTATAGGTCTGATCCACCATATTTGTTACCGGCTCAGGATATTGAAGTTACTAGTAACCTGAGCTATGTTGAGAAGCCAGTTCAAATAGTTGGGTATCAGATAAAACGTTTGAGGAATCGAAAATTCTAATGGTAAAAGTCCTGTGGCACAATCATTCGAGTAAAGAAGCAACATGGGAAACTGAGGAGTTTATGAAAAAGTAATATCCCACCCACCTGTTTCCTCAATCAGGTAAGAATTTTGAGCATGAAATTTCTTAAGGGGAGAATTGTAACATCCCATGTTCGGGGCTAAACCCCATAATAGTGAATTGAGTATACTGTGAAAAATTATAAGTACATTTCATGCTCATGCATCATTGCATATTCACAAATATGTGAATATTTATTTTTGATATGTTAAAATAATTGTAACACTGTTCACGCATAGAATAGGCTGGATTTTTCTGGTTTTTATGTTTCTTTTCTACAGATAGTTTCTTATTATATTTTTCTTGTTTTAGGCTAGAATTTTTGTATTTTTCATAAGGGATTAGGGATGGAGACCTTATCTTTCTTTATTATTCTATTTGTTCTTACTTTTGTTATGAATAGCTAAACTTTTCTTGGTTGAAGGGAACCTTGTTATCATCCGTTATGGTAAGATGCTAAATAAAAGTTTCTTTCATTGATGAATATTAAGTGTCTTTTGAATTGTTTTTATGATTAAATTGATTAATTTATAGGGTGCGCAATTAGGAATTGATTTGTTTAATTTATAGCTAGATTAGTAGGATATGACGTTCAATCTTTCCAATCAAAAGTAGCAATTAGGATTGTCATCTTTACGTTAAAGTTGGAAATTCTAAGAAGATGCTTAACTAGATTAAATGCATGATGTACATGTGTTGTCTTGTTCGTTGGTTTCTTAGTTCTTAAAGCTATTAATCGATTAAACTTAAGATCGTATCTAAGTTGTTGACTAATAAGGATGTTTAGAATAGATGTTTCTATTCATTTAATCTTAAGAGAAAACAACCCCCAATGAATATTTGATAATGGATTGAGTTTTATATCGAGGATCCATATCAGTTTGATAATGTGGGTGACCCGAAACCAAGATTTGTTCACTGAAATTTCAGATTTGGATATTTTTGTTATTTTTCATTTTCAGCCAATTTTAATTTCTTTTAATTTACATTATATCAAACCCTCCCATTTCGTTTTTAACTTGTTTAACATTTCCTATTAAAGTTCCTCTTGGGAACGATCTCAAATATTCACTAACTACATTTTTATTGATAGAGTTGGTATTAATTTGGTTGCAGGGGACAGCAGTACCATTTTTATTAAGACAGAGACACATGTATCCAAGAAGGAATATATATAATTGAGGTATCCTACTTCTATAATTCAACTATTTTGATAAGGACAATCACAACATTTACTCCATAAATTTTGGATATAGTTGACTTTCCTAACAAGGTGATTACATGTTGCTTTAATTTATTGCTTTAATGGGTTACTTTGGGTTGTTATGGCAAAATAATGTTCAAATTGATTTCTTTGTTAAGTTACTTCGATCACTTGAATGAGAACTATTCGATGAATTCTTCTAATAAAAAAACTTACCAGTATGATAATTTAACGACAAGATCACAAAATACCTTATGTTTTTTTCTATTAATAGAGAATCCATTTCTATAAGATGGCTTATGGTGGTCAAATTTTGGTGACAGATATTAAATTTACGGTGGTCAAATTTTAGTGACTAAGAATGTTAAACTTATTGATATCAAATTCTATTGACTGATGACATATAGGTTTAAGGAGAATTTTTTAAAAGATTAAACTTAATTTAGTAAAATAAGTTTTTAAAAATTTTATGCATTTAACTTAAATGATAAAAAACTAAATTAGACCTTTAATTTCAATTTTATGATTTAATTTTTAAATAAATATATATATATATACTTATTCAATAATTACATACATTCTTTTTATTAATTTTTATTAATAAACTTAACAAGAGTAATACATAACATGATTTAGAAGTAAAATGTATTTATTCAATAATCACATAATTCTTTGGCATTAACCTCATACTGGTAGAGTGTTTAGTTCATTTTGAAGAATTTTTATTTCGTCTTTTTTATTTATTTTTCTTGCTCCTTTGTACTTTTTCAATTTAGTTTGTTCGGTGAAGAAGCTTTAAATGGGTGATCTTTGAGTTTGGTAGCTTGAGCCAAAATTCGTCGTCAGGGAAGAAAGGCTACCATAATCGTATCACAATTGTCATTATGATTTTCGAATCAAATGAAGTACTAGAAAACATTAAAGGCCGAGGAAAGAATCATTGCAAATATTTAATCAATTGTTATCTCTAAAGAAAGAGAGAGAAAAAAGTGATTATCCATGATATGCAGAAGCTAATTAAGAATTCGGTTGGTTATAAGGTGATTATATGCATATTTGTTTAATGAGTTGCTTTGAATTATTATAATCTAATAATGTTAAACTAGTTTTTTTTTTTTTGGTTGGGTTGCTTTGATTGCTTAGGTGAGAAAGGGGAGAACCACTAAATGTGAATGGATAAGTTCCTCCGTTGATTTCATACATAGAAAAAATTTATCAGTAAACTGGTTTAATAGTAAGTTTAAAAAAATACTCCATATTTTCTTATATACATGGAGGTCAAATTTTAGTCGATTTGTAGATGATAATGTTAAACTCATAAAGGTGAAATTTTAGTAGCTTAACCATTAAAATTGATCTTTCTTTTTTTTTAAACCATGAATACTATAACAAATTAGTTATGATAAACATGAAGCTACAATCATATTTTGATAAATATAGTCACAAGACTAAAAATAATTAAAAGAACATTAAAGAAAGCGGATGATATGTTCTGATGACACTTAGGAACTAACAATAAGGTCTATTTTACTTATTGTAAGACTTTCTACATATATAAAAACATCAAATCAATGACATTTAGGTTTAAAGAGATTTTTTTTGAAAAATTTAAAATTAAATTAGTAAAAATAAAAATTTGAAACTTTAGTGCACTTAAACTTAAAAGTTGAAGAACTGAATTGTATTTTGTCAAAAAATTTTGGTTTAATAATTTTAAATCATTATGCTTTATTTGATAATCATATTTCTTATTTATTGTCAATTTTTATTAATAAATTTAATAATAAGACTAATACATTATATTTATTTAAAAAGTATAAAATTGTTTTTCTTGATAATATTATATTATATATGAAAATTTTCAAAGATTGTTTGAAACATAAGGTTTGGTTTGAAAAGATAGATAAATCTAATCTTTTTATATGTTTTGAACTAAACTTAACTGAAGTTCCTTCTAATACTCGGTGGCATGATTCTTGTGCTACTACTCATATTTCTAACATTATGTAGAGATTCCTTACAATCCAAACCATAATCCTATTGAGAACTTTCTGTTTGTAGGAAGTTATAAAAAGGTCCCAATTGAAGATTTAAGGACTCAACGTTTAATATTAGATATTAGTTATCACCTGGATCTAATACAAACTCTTTATATATCTTTAATTTCTTGAAATTTAATTTATGTTACTAAAATTGATGAAAGTGAATTTACTTTTAAGTATGGTGATGGTTGTTTTAGTTTATTTAAACATAATTCCATTACTGGCTATGGAATTCTTATGGATGGTTTATATAGATTAAAACTTGATTTTAATTTTTATGAATTCCTATTTTCTTTTTATCATACCATTGGAACTAATTGCAACATAATGATTGATAATTCATCTTACTTATGGCATAATGAATTGAAATTTTACTAATCTCAATTATGTGTGGATTGTACTAAGAGAAAGCAAACTAAAAATAGTAATAAAGGAGCCATAAGAAGTACTCAACTCCTTGAAATTATACACACCATATATGTGGGTCTTTTGACACTCCATCTTTTAATGGAGAAAAGTAATTTATCACCTTCATAGATGATTTTTTACATTATGAATATGTCTATTTTTTTAATGACAAATCTCAAGCTACAGATGCCTTTAAATAGTTTGTAAAAGAGGTTGAAGGTAATTATATAAAAAGTGAAAATTATAAGATCTAATAGTAGTGGTGAATATTATGGAAAATATGATGAACTAGGACAGTGTCTACGTCCATTTGGAAAGTTTCATAAGAAACATGACATATGTGCACAATCTACTAAGCCAGGCACACCACAACAAAATGGTGTGGTAGAAAGGTCTAACTTCACCATTTTTAATGAAATTGGCATTAACTATTTCTCAAACAGTTAGTGGTTACTTTATTTGTTATTTAGAGAAGTTTAAAGGATATAAGTTTTACTATCCAAACCCGAACATGACATCGATTGGTGATGTTCGAGCTCATGCCCCGCAAGGGTGGCATGCTAAGACACTCACTTATTTGGAAATTGGTACAGAAACTTTTTTATTTTTTTGTTTTCTTTGAAAACCACAATCACACATCAACACTTTCAATCATAGTAATAAAATCAACAATAATTTCAATAGCTCATTTGGGCCCTTTTCACAAATACAAAGCACTTTAGTTGTTTCGAAATACAATTTTATACAAAAAGTTGTGGAATAAACAATTCAATACAAATTGAGGAAATACAATGCAGACGCTAACTGATCCCGACCTCTATCCTTCGCTTATATGCTGTAGGTATACTCCTGTTGGCCTAACGGGGTATTCTTCTGATCTTAAAAAATAATTGAAAATTTTGGGTGAGTTTTGTGAACTCAATGAGTGACCATCATCGATGGCTCACCCATTCACATAACACATAAATCACGTTATTGCACATCTCACATTATTTCACATTTCACATGCAATACACTTAATCATTCAT
>JAOQMS010009880.1:0-16731 GCA_027563885.1 Erythroxylum longipes
TTAACCAATTCTATATATTTTATAATTATCAAAACATAAAGGGATTTTTATTTGTCAACCACCATTGGTCCAACAGAAGGAAGTATGATATATTTAAGAACTCAACAGCTCAATACCTTTGCACCTCATCACATACCATATCACCAGAAAAAGAAAAGAATTCCTTGAGGTCCCTTTGACATGCTTTGAGAGAGACATTACTCATTTTCACTATTTTTACCTACATAGAGAGTAAAGGATTAAGATCAAAACAAGCAAATGATGACAAAAACCTCTAGATTTGTAATATAAGAGCAAATGTTCTTCCGATTAATATTTTTGTGGCCTTTTAAAGGCCGAAATTTCAAACTGAAAACTCAACATGTTCTATATATTTGCAAGTAATTTGAGTACATTCATCTCAAGTATGGACTTATATTTTTCTTTGAGCTTCATTAGTTTATTCTGATTAAATAGAAACCTTCACAACTCAAATGTGAAATCATAATATAAGCAAATACCTTATCAATCAGACTTAAGCTTGGCTTTTTAAAAACTAGTCAACAAACAAGTTACTTAACTTGAACAATTACCACATCGTAAATGATGACATTTTTTATTATCTAATTAAAGTTAACTCAGGAAATGTGTGACTTCTTCGAGTAAAGGGCGCAAAAGCAAATCTATTATTAAGTTGTTCAAATGGCAATAAAAATGAATGGGAAAGTTAGTACTCTGTGGTGAGTTTAGGCACCACCTCTAGGTCTCACTGTTGGGTTTCTCAACGTTTCATATAGCTACACAAACACTATAGAAACCCTTAAAACCTTTTGTAATTATCAGCCAAAATCTGAAGTTCTAATAAGGGAAGAGACGATTGGAAAAACAAAATAGGAAAATAGAAAACAACCCTTAAATAATTAACTAAATAAATTGCAGTTATGCACTTCACCTATCGACGACCTATGCGAGGGGATGGATGGTAAAGGCTCAACTTCATTTATTAAAGACCTCCATTGTCAAACAACTTCATCTGAAAAGCAAAAGGAAAGTTAGAAGCATTAAAGGGAATTTTGGCGCTATTCATTTTCGTATCACAAGCTTTATTATATGTCCCTTCTTTATCCCTAAAATAATGCATAAAATTGTTCCTATATATAATGTAATTAAAATTATAATACTTAATTGTTGTTAGTTATAATAAACATTTCTAAGTTAGGTTTAACATATCTAAACTTAGTCCGACTTAACCATGTTTTAAGTCATATTTGAATCTTTTAAATGTTTTTGAGTATCAAGTAGAGCTTAAGTTACTAAGTCCAACCTCACCTAAAGTCTAAAACTTTAAAAGAAAATGAACCTTTTTATTTTTAAAAAATTAAAAATATATTTAATCGGGTTTAGATAGGACTTGATTATGCTTAGGTTCAAACCGAAAGTTTTAGGTTGAGCCTAAACTCAACAATTCATATGTAATAAATGGCCAATTTAGTGTTATGAGTATATATTACAGTACTTCTTGTGTATTTTGGATCAATTGTATCATTTGATTTAATTTTACTAAATAAAAGCTGATGGGTATTTAAATTTTCTTAGAAATATTCTAAATACTCATAAATACATAAAGAAATTTCATATGTTAAATATACATTAGTAAGTAACCATATAAATAAATATGTAAGATTAGCAAATACTCATTAGTTAATAGTGACTGGAACTATAGCAACAATTTCAGATGTTGCATATATAAGACTTTATTGCAACATTTTAAAATATACTGAATAGTAACAAATTAATATTTTAGTTGCCTTTTAATATTATTAAAGGCAATACTTTAAAAACTGTTGCCTTATATTAACTTTTAGTAACACATTTTTAAACTGTTGCAAACATGTAATTGCCTAAAACATTTTTTTGCTATAGTGAGCTACTAAAAGGGGCAAAAATGTCTCCTTAGACCCATAAACTATATACATCTTTGAAGGGGGAGATGTATCGAAACATAGTATTTTGGACTTTATTTCACAAATAAAGAACAAGAACTCCAAAGAGTGAAAGAATTACTTCAAAAAATGGAAAATAACATGCAAATAAAACAATCTAATATTGTTTATGAAGCTTATCCTACATCTTTTCTAGTTGTACAACCCATCTAGTTAGCCCTAACCTATCCTAAAGTTGCTGACTATGAATAACTATTTAAAATGACCTATCCTTTAATTAGGCAACATATTGATTCTACTATCAAACCAAAACCTAGCAAACCCTCAAAGCCCAAAACTAACCAAACTCATTATCCATCACCTTAATATTCCAAACCCGCTAATCCATTGACTAAACCTTTGTAGATAAAAACTCCACCTTCATCACCACCAAAAATCAAATAGTCTTCCTCTGTTAGAAAAGATAGCTCCTTAACAAGATTTAGTACAACTTTTGCATCAGTACCTATTCCAGAAAAATTTAGAGAATCCACACCTGAGCATTTTGACATATCTGAATAATATTCTGAACTATCTGAACAATCTTCAGAAGAATCAACGCTATTTACTAATTTATCTTAGTTAGATTAGATCATGATGATTATGCCTGAACCTATTGAAGTTGAACCAAATATCAGTGAAGTTAAATCTATAGGGACTGAACCATTCAAACCCTCAACACCACCAGCACAAATACCACTAACCAGACCTACTTTAGGATTATGTTTCAATTTTGATTTACAAATGACTCACCCAAATACTTGCTTATTGGATATTTTTCTGAGTTTACTTCTCATTTCACTGGTACTTTACAGGGATGATGGCAAAGTTTATATGATTAGTGCATAGTTCTTACACCCCAGTACTCTTTGGGAAAATCCAAAATTCTTCACTCATCTACCATTTAGAAAGAATGAAGACATGAATCTTACCATGGCTACTCACCCTAGCATGAATCCTGATGATTTGAAGTTAGCACAAGTACAACGTGATATCTTACTTTCAGCAATGATTAATTGAGCCTAAAAATCTGAATAGGAGTGTCAAGCTTTCTAGTGAACAAAATAGAGGAAAAAAAAGGTTGGTAATTGTTTATAAACCTCTAAATGCATTTCTTTAGGAAGATAAATTCCCACTACCCAATATCCATATACAAGTCCTGTTTCTCAAAGAAGCAACAATCGTTTTAAGTTTTGACTTGAAAGCAAGATTTTTTCAATTAGGAATAGATCCACATGAAAGGTATAAAACAACATTCCCAATGCCCAATATTAATGGACAATAATGTCATTTAAACTCAAGGTTGCTTCATCACAGTTCCAACAAGCCATGATAAAAATTTATAAGCCCATTCTATCAAGCACCTCGATATATATTGATGACACCCTCTTACACTCCAAAAGGCTCTCTTGCAATCATTTTGGGATCTTATAAAGCAATATGGAACCATGCTCTCAGACAAGAAAAGTTATATCGGGACAGCCCAATTAGAATTTTTTAGTATGAATTTCTATGAAGGATTTTATCAACTTGGTCCATAAATAGATAAAGAGTTATTACATTTTTTGATGAAAATCTCAACATAAAGTAGATTCAACAATTCTTTGGAATTATAAATTACATAAGAGATTTCATCCCTCATATATCTTATTACACAACTCCTTTATCCAAATTACTGAGAAAGAATTCACCACCATCAAGATAAGAACAAACCATAGATACCTAACACTTAAAACAAGCCTAGCAAAATCTACTCCTTTTAAATATTCCTAACAAAGGTCAACGTATTCTTCAAATAGATGCTAGTGACCATTATTGGGGTTCCATCTTGATAGAGAGATTGATGGGAAAAAATCAATAAAAATAAGGTGTGTTTTGTATCTTATGGCTTCTTTCTAAGTTCTCCCTCTCCTGAAAGCTTGATTCTTGAATAATGTAGCTATAGTTATAACAAGAAAAATATGCTCTACACTTGCCTCTTTATGAGAATCCTGTGTACTTGAAAATCTTGGACTATAGATCCTATTTGAAGTCTAAAATTAAAGGGGAAAAGATTAGTCAATTTAGATTGCTAAAAGGTAGGCCATGAGAATTAATGCCTACACAAAGAAGTGCTTGTGTCTCAGCTAGCATATTTGAAATCTAAGATACAAACAATCTTTGTTTATCTTGATCTCTTATGGAAATATGTTATATAATCAACTCTTATTACGATGAGTTTTTTTTCCTCCGATGAAATATTTGATGAAGATATTGAGGACGACATGTTATACATGCTACATCAGGCATGTTTGAAGGTAGACTTAAAGCCTATCACTGTTTCTCGTCCTTATGTCCACATGTAGTTATTATAACAGGATAAATATGATAAGCATATCAAGGCTAATGGATATATGGATACTGTATCCTTTCAAAGTATTATGAAGCTAAATATCTTACCTTTTGAAGCTTGGATATCCTATGAAGAATGTTTTCACTATTACTAATGGTAATTCATTTAAAATTAGGCTGATTAAAAAAAGGAAAAAAGGGATAAGATTTTCCCCTAATTGTGTCATTTGGACTAAATTCTAGGAAGCCATCTGCCTGGCCCAAATATCCTAAATGCTATGGATGACTATTGCAAAGCATCTCCACTACAGATCCTACCCAAAGAAATTAAATGGTGAGCCAACTTTAGTGCCTAAATAGATATATGTAATGTGTTAGAACTCACCTAATTAAGTACCTCTTCCATATGAAGCACTACAGGATCAATTTTTAGAGCATTGTCCTAAGAACTATACACAGTTCTCACAACCCAATCCATTTCAGAAAATACATAATTATTTATTCATCTACAATTTAAAAAGAATGAAGACATCAATCCTACGAAGGCTACTCACCTTGGTATGAATCTTGATGATTTAAAGTTAACATAAGAAGAGTGTGTTATCTTACTTCAGCAAGGACTAATTGAGCCTATAAAATTCGATTGGGCGTCTTAAGCTTTCTATATATGAACATAAGAGAGGAAGGAGTTTAATAATCGATTATAAACCTCTAAATGAATTTCTTCTGGATGATAAATTCTCACTACCTAAGATAAATACATATGTCCTAATTCTTAAAGAAGCAATAATCTTTTCAAAATTTGACTTGAAAGCAAAATTTTTATAATTGGATATAGATACACATGAAAGATATAAAATAGCCTTATATAGTCCCAATGCCAAATATCAATGGATAGTAATGTCATTTGGACTTAAGGTTGCTACATCACTCTTCCAATGAGCCATGACAAAAATTCATGAGGCCATTTTATCTAGCACGTTGATATACATTTATGACATCCTCTTATACTGCAAAACCTATGAAGATCTTAATGCTTTACTCCAATCATTTTTTGATCTTAAAAAGCAATATGGAATTCTGCTCTCAGCAAAGAAAAGTCATATTGGGATAGCGCAAATATAATTTTTGGGTATGAATTTCCATGACATATTTTATCAGCCCAGTTCACACATAACTAATCAACTACTACATTTTCTAGATGAAAATCTCAATACAAAGCATATTCAACAATTCCCTAGAATTGTAAATTACATCAGAGATTTCATCCTCCATTTGGCTGATTACACCAATCTCTACCAAATTGATGGCAAAGAATCTACCACCATGAAGTAAAGAACAAACCAAAGCTATTTAACACTTAAAACAAGTCTGTCAGAATCCACTAACTTTTAAGATTCCTAAAAAAAGCTAACACATCCTTCAGATAGATGTTAGTGACCATTATTGAGGTTTCATCCTAATAGAAGAGATTGATAAGAAAAGACATTACTGTGGCCATGCTAGTGAACAGTTCAAGGAGTCAGAAAAACATTAGCACACTATGTATAATGAAATCTTGGCGATAAAATGCCATCGAGAAATTCAATTTCCACCTCATCCTCTATCATTTTATGGTTGAGATTGACAACACATATTTTCCAAAGATCTTTGAGCCTACCAAAAGGACATTACCTGATAGCCAATTACTTCATTGACAAGATTGGTTTTTATGCTATAAATTCACCATCGTCCATATTAAAGGCACCAAAACATCCTTACATATTTTCTCTCTCAACTAAGAAATCCAATATAATTGCTCTCTCCCATACTTAAAATGTTAATTTCTCTCTTCTTTCCTATCATAGAATTTCCCCAATATGCTAGGATTAAAAAAATCCTTCTCTTTAATCACCAAAATTCCTCTATCCATATTGTCATTCTCCTTAGGAAAAGTTTGTTTTACTATCTCCATCTTAAGATTCCACCACATCCCCATCATTTTGATACAGTAACACCTTACAAGATACCCTACCATCTTTAGGACTCCTTTTTTGAGCCAACAATCTGGCACCTATGGGCATTATATGCCCAGTATGCATGTCCCATTTCCCTTTTTTCTTTTGCCTGTGCATAAACACCTTGTGAATCCAACCAATGATACTTCTCTCCTATGGTCATTCCTATAACGGTTTCAAACTCAACTTAAATGGCACATTCAACTTGCACTTATCCTAAATAGATACCAACTATGGGATATTCCATTGATTGATCAAAAAGATTAGTCTATCTTTATCATCCACTGCCCATATAGACTGACTATAATTGGATATATTTGTAATATTAATTAATTCTAACTTTGGCGCATTTCTAGTTATTGGAAAAAACATCATAAAGACTTGTTATGTGATCTCTGTCATTTCTTATATCATCTAAATCATCATCCAAAAACCACCAAGCCAACTACGTGTACATCTCTGGGTCCATACCCAAGAGACTTTGCTCTTCATGAGCCCATTTCTTTAACCGCTACATATTGGTCCTTTAGTGACCAATTCACTTATCTAGGTTTTAACATTATGGTGAAAGAACTACAATGTCCACCTGATTTTGAATTCAACCAACTTTTTAAAATTGGATTGAGTTCCACAACTCCAAAGTTAAAACTACCTGAGCCCAAACTCCCTAAGCATTTTTAAGATGCCTGAGATCTATGGCCTTCAGTCTAGACTAAAACGGTAATAGTTCATTTCCTTAAAGAGCTATACATAACTATTTCTCACTTTTCCATGATATAGCACCATTGTAAAGTAAGAAAAAAATCCAAAGGTAAATTTTCTTTAGTCTAAATGTCCTCCTTAATATAAATCTATATAACCTTGTATACATAGATTGTTTCCTTGATAAAACTATAAATAATCAACAATACCTTTTAGTACCTCAATATTATCTTTACTACTTTCCAACATGATTATTATGGATTTGACTAATATTTACTCACCATTTTAGTAACATAATAAACATTTAGTCTTGTACACATCATTTCATACATGAGACATCCAATTACGTTGGAATAAGGAATTTTCTTCATTTGTTCCCTTTTTGTGGCGTTGATGGGCAAAACCTCTTACTGAGACCTTCGGCTTTAGTAATAGCATTATCTATTAGTTTGTAATCTTGCATACAGAATCGTTATAAAATCTATTGGATATAAGTCACCTGAGTAGTGATGATAATCATTTTGCAAAATCTCTTGAAATCATAACTCTAAGAATATATGCAGCTTCACCCATGTCTTTCATCTTAAATTTGTATGATAACCAATCTTTGATTTGTAGAACAAACTTATAGTCATTACAAGCAATCAAAAATTCTTCAACATATAAAGATAAATTTGCAAATTCATCTTTAGATATCTTAATATATACACAATTTTCTTCATCAAGCGTTAGAAAATCATATGAAAAGATTAAATTATGAAAACATATGTACCATTCCCGTGAAGACTACTTTAGACCATAAATTGATTTTAATAATTCACATACTTTATGTTCTTGGCTTGTCTCAATGAAACCTAAAATTTGTTCTATATAGATTTTTTTCTTCTAGTTTTCCATTTAGAAAGTAGTCTTTACATCGATTTAATACAATTCAAGATCCAAACTAGTTGCTATATCCAAAATTACACAAATTGAAATCAACCTCATAATAGGTGAAAATGTCTCATCATAATCAATTCCTCCTATTGTATACTTACTTTTGCCGCAAAGACATGTGTTATATCTTTCACTACTGCCATTGGTGTTTTATTTTATTGTTCCCAGTATCTTTGCGCCATTAGGGAAATCAACCAAGTCCCATACATGGTTATAGCTTAAAGAAATCATTTCTTCTTTCATTTCTTGTATCCATTCTTCTTTAATAGGACTAACAAGAGCCTCGTCTACATTCTTTGGCTCATCATCTTCATGTGGGAAAATCATGTGAATTTCCACTTCTATTTCAAAATAATGTTTGAGAATCATACCATGATTAATTTAACATAAATGTAGTTTATAAGAAACAAATTCATCAACATCTTGATTACTCTTACTTAAATTAGATATGGTTGGTAAACTTTTAATGGTTGTAATCTTAATTATCCTTGATATCAGTCTTCAAGTTCAAGACTAATCTCACTCGAATGAAGTCCCTCTTCATGATTCTGCATAATAGAATCATTCTGGTCAAGATTTTCAAATAGAAATAGACCTTTTCCTTTTTCACCCTACTTTAGAAAGTCATTTTCTTAAAATGTGACATCTCGTGATTCAAATTTAGTTACTCCTTCATTACCTAGTTTACCTATGTACACATACCCTTAGAATTCTCAAAGTATCTAATAAAGATACTTGTCTTCCCTCTCAGACCTAGTTTCCTATATTTATAAAAGAGATTATGAATGTAGGAAGCACACCCAGATGGTCTTAGATGTTCCACGTTAGGTTTTCTTCTTATATACAAGTAATACGAAACGTTCATAATTGATTTTTTGGGAACTAAATTAAGTACATAAGTGGTCGTAAATAATGCATTAACCCAACAGGTGAATCGTAGATGTGCTTGTGCTATCATGGATCTAACCCTTTCGAGTAATGTTATATTACATCTTTCTACAATGCCATTTTGTTGTGGGGTTCATGGAATAGTTAACTATCTTTGTATTCCTTTTCCATCACATAATATCTTGAACTTATCAAAAAAAGTATTCTTGTCCTTGACTAGTTCTTAATTCTTCTATTTTCTTATCTAATTGATTCTTTACTAAAGTCATATACTGTATGAAACAATTTAATTCTTTTGATTTGTGAGAAATAAAATAGATGTGACCATAATGAGTATAGTCATCTATAAAAGTAATGAAGTACAAAGCCCCACCTTGTGCCCTTACATTCATTAGACCACATATGTCTTAATGAATTAATTGTAAGGGTTAAATAGCTTGTGTTTCCTTTCCAAATAGCTTTTGCACTATTTTACTAGTTAGATAATGTTCACAAATAAGTAAATCTGTTTGATGTAAATCACCTAAAAGGCATTCTTTTTCTAATCAAATTATTCAATTTTGAATATAATATAATCTAGAATGTTATAAAATTGCATCATTATTGGAATTACTAGACAATGTAAAAAATATAACTTACATTATTATTTTAAGTTTTAATAAACAACACCCAAAATAATAAAACCATCCAACAAAAATCCATGACCATAATAAATGTGTCCATGATATAAATCCATAACACCACTGTGGTAATTTACATCAAAACCAGGACTTATTAAAAGCAACATGTAGATAAGATTTAATCGAATCTTTAGAGCATAGAAAACTTTATATAGGATTAAGTATTGACCATAACGCATTTCTAATTTACATTTTCTAATCCTTTGTACAATAAATCTTGAGTTGTCTCCTACATAAATCCATCATGTTCCATACGTGATAAAATTTTATGAAGGAATCTCTATACTTTGCTACCTGGTTGGTTGCTCCTAAATCTACAATCCAAAAATGATGTGATTCAATTAGAAACACGAAACAAGAGATATTCATAAAAAATGTTTGTATAATAAGATTATAGCTTTTTAAGCTCGTGAATGACCATTATTACCATAATTAAAGCACTTAATGTGTATAATGTTTTACTTTTTAAAAGAACGTATTCCTTTTCCATATTGATTACACTTTTCCTACTTGAAGTCTTGAGTATGGTGGTTATTTCTCTAACCCTTTTTCCATTTAAGCCTATTATGATGCATACTCTTTCTTTTTATAATGTAAGTTATAACTAATTAGATATACCTCGGAAGATGTTTTAGAGGCTTTAAGACATTCTTATTCTAATATATGATGCCTCTTAACATCTTCCATTGTCTTGATGCTCTCATGTAAGTTAGATGCATCTTTATATACTCCTAACTTTGAGGTAGTAAACAGATCATAGCGTGTAGTTGCTGCTCATCTAATAATTCATGACCAAGACCACACAACATAATTATCATGTTTGCTATATGCCTCAAATGCTTTTGTATTGTATGATCTGATCATTTGCTATATATGTCAAACTTGATAGGGAGTGACCTCACTTTGGTTATTAAGGTTCCTCTACAGAATGCAACTAAAGTGACCATATGTCCTTAGCATTTTCATATTTATGGAACTCATACATGATATTATTATCCATGCTGCTCCGTAAAATAATGCGAGCCAATAAGTTCTTTTTCACCATATTTCATAAGCAGTATGGACCCTTTTATGTTAGGCCATATTGCATTTCTTAGGAATGTCCAAAGTTATGTTTAGTGGTTCGAAAGCCTCTTATTCCTCTAATACATATAACATTTTCATGTTCAAAATCTCATAATTGTTGTCATTTAATTGCTCACCCTTATTAAGTTTAGCAATAATATTTTTTGATATAGTAGTCATAATTGAAACACAAAATTTCTACAAAAAGAAATAGTATACATGCACGTAAATGTCATGTCATACATATATATATATATATTTTGTGAATAATTGGTTTTCAATTACCCATGAAATAAAAAGAGCATATATGTTTTCAATCATTATTCGTATGGCAATTAAGTACAAATTATCATACTTAAGAAGAATTGCCAAGTAATTGCCAAATAATATATATTGATAAGTTGACTAGTATCAAACTTGAAATACATAAATAACTATAATTCTTATAAAAAATAATTATTTAATTTATAATTATAAATCGATTTCTAATTATTATGGAACTAATAAAATTGAATTATTGATTAAAATTTTATTTCTAATTAATAATTTCAATTAATTAGAAACTTATTTTTAATGTTTTAGTAAATCATAAACTTTAATTTGATTAGAAAATTATTTCTAATTATATACATTGAATGAATTAAATTCAGTAATGATTTTTTTATTCAATTAGAAACTTATTTCTAATTTTTTTATTCAACTTATAAACATAATAATTTAAATTTAATTATAAACTTATTTCTAATTAAAATTAAATTAATTAATTTATAATTTATAATTTGGTTTAGAAACTTTTTTCTATATATTGCTAAATTCATTCATATATGTAAATTTAGAAAAGTATTTCTAAATAAAGCTTGTCATGTTATATACAAGTCTAAATTTGCATTTTCACTCATTAAATCATTCAAGCCCATACCGAAATTCGTTTAAGTCCAAATATTAACTCATTTGAACCCATTTAACTCCACACTTTTATACCCAAAAATGTTTAACGGATTTGTTTCATAGTTTATTATTGTAATTAGGCTATAAGTTGTTCTCATCGGCCCATTTGAATGGGTCCAAATTAAGTCCAAACACCAAACGGGCCCATCCTATATATTCATGTGTGTAACGCCTAGACACTTTTCTTCGTTGTTATGTCCTCTCCTATCAAATTCACTTGACAGAAACCACCACAAGTGGCAGGGGAGAGAATATTAAAGGCCCAATGATGTCGCATCATCACTGCTTCGTTGAGCAGGGAAGAGAATAGTGGCCACCGTAGGAAGGTAGCGTCAGCAGGAAAGGAGAACTCACATCGCCTCCCTCTCTGCAACTGGCGGAAATGCTAACATCTTATAGAAGCAAACACAGGTTGGCAATGGGCAATGGCAACGACGGTGAAGCTTTTGTTCCCAGCCAATGGTGGCTGTAGAGAGTCTCGAAGAGCGGAGAAGATGCTTCTCCTATCACGAGACCTGACCCGTGGACTTGGTGGCTTATGACCGAATGGTTAAGGACGAGTCGGGCAACCCAGCTCATCTTATATATATTTTTAAATTAAAAACAATATCGTTTTACTGTACTTGGGCTGACTTTGATTGGGCTAAACAAGATTGACCTATAGCCTACTTGTAGCCTGTTCGACCTAAGCTAAAATTGGGCCGAGTGAGAGCTAAAATTGACATTCATGTTCTCTTCTCATTTGGATTATGTATTATCTTGTGTACTTAGGGATGATAATTTCAGCCTGGTCCACTCAGTCCTGCCTATTTTTGGCCTTGGTTTAGCGAGTTACGGGCTGATCATGGTCTACCTAGGCTAGACCACAATCGGGAGGCTATTTTGAACAAAATGGCGTTGTTTTGTCCAAAACGATGCCATTTTGTATTTTTTTAATTAAAAAAATATAGATGAACTAGGGTTGGCCCGGTCCGGCTGTGCTCCACCGAGCCACGGGCCGGGCCGTTACATAAGACAATACATGTGTGTAAAGACATTTCAAAAACATAAAAAAATATTGATACAAATAATCAATAATTTATCTTTTGCTTGACATTAATCATTATCATAATTTGAAGATGCACAATTCAACCAAAATAGAATTTCAGTTTTAACGAGATAAGGATCATGATTAAGATTCATATTAAACATGCTTTGATACTAATTGAAGGAAAATATCTAACATATAGTCAAACTGCTTACTTGAATTTGAAGACATTCTATAAATTAAAGGACTCTTTTTAAAAAACCTTTATTTTTCTTAATTATAATTTGTAATTTTCAAATGATTATCATTAATTGTTTGATTGATTATTATTTCATATTTATAGAGGACGTCAATCTTAATTATTCTTTAATAGTTAACAACTAAAAAGTCACACCTTAAAATCATCCGGTGTATCATTTTATTATAACTATGTTCTAAGCTTAAGTCGATATTACTATACCCACAGAAGATCATCACTCAATGGTAATGCCTAAACTCGCAAGTTATATCACTAGGAAAAGGGTAATCATCCTTGTTTGATATGGAAAACGAGTTTTCTATAAATCATAAAGTAATCATCCAATAACATCTATAACTATAATATTTATTCAAAATCAAATTCTTGTCTTAAACATCCCTCTTGAATCTAAAAAGAATAAAATACAATATGAATCTAGTTTCTCTCGACATGATGTACCTACATTCTTGAATTTCTCTTCCTTAGACTCATCCAAAATAACATGATAGTATATGTGTGTGTGTCTATATATATATATATATATATATATATATAAAGAATAAACAAAAGAAAATAAAAACATTAACCCACACTTTGTGTGAAACACAAATCTTTAACCCCCGTACTTATTTGGCACTAAATAATCTCTAACAACCTATAAGAGATAAATTACATACATTTTATAATTGATAATCATAAACATAAATCTTTTTGAAGTTAATTCATTAATTAACGGTGTTGAATATCATACATATTTAGTAACACTTGGTTAAGTTTTGTCTAACTATCTCTCACCATATACACAATTAAAAAAAGCACAAAATAAACGCTCCCATATATGGTATCATTGTAACATGCATAGTACATATTAATCACATTCACATCAGTCATACACATACAAAGCACTAACTCTATGAAACCAAATAATGAGCAATACACAAAATTACAATGTTGTCTCCACAAAACCTTAAATCATATATCTATACACTATTATAATTACATGTCATATACGATGAAAATAACACATTTTTATATGATAAAGGTTTGTATTTTTTATCAATTAAGAATACCCTAATCTATCATAACCTTTATTTGAGAGTTTTATAATTTTTTCCAAAATTGAGGAATTGAAAAGTACAAAAGATTAATTGAAATTTAATTAATAAAAATAACAAAAAATCAAAAATTAATTGGAAAATCGTAATTATCAAATAATACTTGCTAAACACATGAAAAATGCATGTGGATTTATTCATATTATAAGTTTTATTATCCTTGATGTGTGAATCTCTCTTATAGTCTTCAATATCTAACTAGGAATTTATTTCTTTCACTTATAAACACCCAAGTAGTTCTTATTAATACTTCATCTCATTTTCTCTCATCCCAATATTTTTTATTATCAAAAATGACAATTGAAATTTCCAAATTTTATTTTTAAAACATCAAATTATGGATATTGGTTAGCCAATAGTAGGATTTTAGTTATCAGATATTAACTTTAAATTTCTTTTTAAAAGTGTGCAGTGGTGACAACAAATTAAACTAATATAGTTCCTTATTAAAGTTTCCTTCTTCCTTATATTATTATTACTATAATTACTCACTCCTTTTAAATATTTGATATTAAGTTCTAAATCAATTCAAAAACACTAGATTTTATTTTCAAAATAATGAATTCCATCAAACTATTAGTATCACAAAATCAAATATTATGGGGTTCGTTAGGAAAACTCTATTTACCCTAATTGGTGGTATATTGTAAACTTAACGTTGATTGCCTATACAAACTTGCAGTCATTCAGTGATTCAAGTTCACAGTAAGCTAATGGTGTCTTTAGTTTCTTACTCAACCATGCCCCTGACTTATTCTCCCTTTTTTTAACCTTCAATCAATATGTGTTTCTAGGTCTCTAAATTTTTAAAGAAAGTTGATTAAATTGATATATATTTATCTTTAGAATCAAGTTGTGGTCTCCTTATAAAATAAATAGTAAATTATAAAAAAAATCAAAATTTACAACATCAACATAAACTTTAAAAATAGAAATAAGATGCTCTAACTTTCAATTTTTTGAAAAATAAGCTGCTATTAGCGCTACAGTTAATTGTGTTGAGTAACATACTACATCTACAAACCCATTAAACATATGACTGAAACATGGTCTATTTGTGTAACCTTATATTAAATAAATAAAATTAAAAGTGAAAATATGAAACCTAAAAGAAAATTTGAGATTAAACTATCATATGTTGCTATGCCATATTATGTTGCTCACTTCCTGAAAATGACTGAAGATTTTGTAAACAATAACCTTGAAGGCAAAGCAAAAGCTCACTTAAAGGATATGATGTTCCCAAAGATATTGTCCACAATATCAATTCTTCAATATTGTTAAACATTTTTGCCTATTTGTAAAGAGTTCAACTTGATTAGTAGGCTTATTAATGCAATTGCAACCAATGCATGTGAAGAGTAGCTTACCTCTAACCAACTACAATTAACCATAATTTTCTCATAAACAAAGTTTCGAACTTAGAACTAGAAATGCTATCAAATTGGTGGGAGAAATCATACAAAATTTTATATTTTTTAAAGTGTTTTATCTAAATTTATAAAGCAGGAAATAATCCATAAGATTTTAATAAATTATGCCCACAATTCCCTTCACGGAGTTGTAATAAGGGACATTTAATTAGTAAAAGGAAGTCTGTTAAAGTTGGAGTTGTAAGAGAAACAATAAGTCATTGTTGAAGCAATTGTTAGGTTACCACTAACCCAATTAACGAAATTGAGTTATAAAGTTTTTTCTTTTAAGTTTGACAAAAATTACAGTAGCAACATCAACACTTACTTCTTGCACGTCGAAGTTAAAGAGAAAATTGCGCTTTAACTATATTAAGGAATTCCTGAAGGAATTCTAATTTCAATAATTGCTTATGGGAACAACCACTCCACACTTGATATAAACTCTTAAGGATCTTCTCCATCTTTCTTAACTTAGACGAGGATAATGATGAAGACAATCATATACGAGACGAAAGTGAAATGTTTTATGATTTCAACAATCCTTAGATCTCCTAAGAAAAGCTCATTTCTTATGGTGTCAAAGTTATTAAAATCTTAAAATAACTAAAAATCTAAACTGACACAGAAAATTGCTTGATAGTTAGAAGGTGATGTCAGATGATGTCAACAAAAGGAAAGTTGCTAAGGAGTTTATTAGGAGATTGGGGCATTTGTGTTGATACGAACTACCTTTCATGTTTTTAAATTTCTATCATTTTTGTCTTATATTGAGCTATATAAACAACTAGGGGGAACGTCTAGGATTCATTTATAAAATCTATGCAAAATTCCTTCCTTAGTCCTTTAATACTTGTGACACTTCATTGTAGTTTGCCTATATTCATTGATAATCAAATCGTTGGCTCAAATTAAATTCTAATTCCTTTTATCTTTGCCTGAATTATTTCCCTTAATTCTAGAATTTATTTTGTTAAATTTCTAAATTAAAATCTTTCTTGCATTGGTATCATAGCTTAGATCTTCAGATCTGTGGCAATTGCTTACTACAATTTTTCCATTTCTCTAGAAATTTTTGTTATTGCTTTTCTTATTTCTGTAGTAATCTAACTATGGCAAAATGGACTCATCACTAAAGCGTTTGGATCTGCGGTATGGTGGAGATAAGTACTTATCTACTGCAGTTTTCAAACACAGTCACATGTTTGGATATGTTGTGAACAACTGGAGATTAGACAAAACTGCGGTGTCACTGCAGAAATCCATAAGCAGAAAGAGGATTACGGTAGGAAAGTGCTTCTGCAGTAGAAATTCTGCTTTCCATTAACATCTTTCTGATAATTATTATTTTTCGCTATACCCTTAACTAATAGAAAGCAAGTCCAATGTAACGTTTTCTTCTTACTTTAATTTAATATTTTCTTATTTATA
>JAOQMS010009938.1:0-16727 GCA_027563885.1 Erythroxylum longipes
ATAATGGTTAAGGTGTTCGCTTTGGGAGATAAATTCACGTATTAGGTTATGCTGCATGCGAGTTGGACTTCGGAAACAGGGTCTAACACTAATTATCTTACTCATTTTACAGATGATAGTTATGGCTCATTATACATTACTTAATTACTTAATAATTGATAGCAATAACTTAACTCATTTTTATAAAAGATGGAAAACTGGAAAAGTAGATATTATATGAATGACTATCATACTGTAAATCTTAGAACAAATAATTGTACATATGAAGAAAAAAGAAGAAGTTGAATGGGATCTTTATAATTATGGAATTTTTGCAATCGTTTTAGAGAGCGGAGATTGAAAAGCTTATATAAATGCGTACTATACAAAAAAGGCATATTTAAGGTGTTATTGGAAGAGCATAGATCTAGTACTAGGTAAATAGTTATGTCCAGTACTTAAAAGAAGAATATAGACACAAGATCAATCCTCCCACCTATACGAAAAGAGTTAAAAGGACCAAATAATAAAATAAGAGTAGTAAAGGTAAGAAGGGTGAAATTTCAATAAGGAATGGAGGACATTGTTGATAGTAAACTTATCTACTTGTTTTACGCTCAAAAACCACACGTGAACGGGTCGTGACTTGCAACTTAAAAGAGCAGATATCGATCCCACAGGGATTGATGCCCCAGATACCACTTAATTTAGATAAAACTTTGTTTAATAAATGAAATTGTTTAATAAAAATAATATGGAAAATTTAAATAAAAATTAAAAGACTAACTTAAAACAATAGACAATATCAACATATAGAAAAATTGAAATTCAATAATCTAACAACTAAAGATTACTTTTTTCCCTATTTTGTCTCCCTCCTATTTTATTGATTGAATTATGTCTCTCCTAGATTTCTGAATGTATTAACTACCTTCTGTCAAGGTGTAATTAATTGTCCCTAATTGAATTAAAGGGAATCAATTAGACGCTCTCTCAACCTACCCAATGACTCGACCTAATCAACTAATTATTAAACTATCCTATGGGTGATCAATTGATTAACCGAGATCTCTCTTCTAATTATTCAAGTAACTTGATGATTGTAAGTCTATAGGTCGCCAACTCTCGTTGTACAACCCTACATAAGTTTATCTTACTCACTCTCTATTTGTTGCAAGATAACAAATAAAATCAGCAATCATCAAAGACAACTTCATTCAATTCAATAAAATAAGAGTTATAACAAAATAGTTTAAAAGTAATCCCTAAAACTAAATCAGCCTAACATGGTCTCCATAACATCATCAACATTCAAATAAACCATTTTACAAAGAATAGAAGAAGTAAGATTGACAGAAAATTGAATAAAAAGACTCCTCTTCTTTGTCAAAATCTTGAAATTTTGATGTTGATGTGCTATTTTCTCCAATCTTGATGATGATCCTTAACTTCAATCATTCCTCAAGGCTCTAAACATATGTTCTTCACTCCAAAGATGGTGTTTCTATAGAAGTGCTTCGTCTCCCCCTTGAGATGGAGGCTTAATTATGCTTAAATAGTCTAAAAATCTTAAGTTTAATGGAGCCCCACATATTGTCTCGGCTTATGATTCCCACGATTATGGGTATTGGCATGATTCCCACAATTGTGGGAATTGGCTACAGAAAACTTCCTCTTTTCTTTTCCTCTTTGATCTCTAGCTCAATCTCCAAGTTGCTCAACCTTCCTACCTACATGAAAATAGTCCATTCTTACCCTAAATTAACATCAAACATAAAAGAACAACAATGGAAATCAAACTAAATAAAAACATACAAAATGAATCCTAAACTACAACAATAATCAACAATTATGCAAGAAAATACATGCCAATTACATAGAAAAACATATGCTAATGCACACCTATCAACATCCTCACATGTAAATCTTTGCTTGTCCTTAAGCAAAATAAATACAACTAATTAATTCTATCACTTTATTTTCACAAAGATCAAAGCATACAATCCTTCAAATTTAAGCCGACTCAAATATCAAGTTAATACACATGTCATGACTACTTTTTATTGGTATATATAAGCAAACTCAATAATTGACACCATCACTCAAAGATTTTCCTTACGGTTTTCACTCATTTCTCTCAAGTGTTTGATGTTTAGTGTTTCACTCAAGCTTCCTATAAGAAACTACACTACTATAGGCCTGCTAATACACCAATTCTCCTCTACAATGATTGCATGCATAAATAGATCAAAAGGACTTATTTAAGATTGTAATATGGTAAAGGTTAAGTTGGTAAAGAGGGACAGAGAAAATTAAGCACAAGCATTAGTAAAGTAAAAGCAAATAAAAACGAGATAACAAAACATAACTCTGAGATATATAATAATATTCTGCACTTATTGATGCTACTCACTTGTTCTTCTTTTTTCTTTTCTTTTCTTTTTCTTTTCAACACTTTTTTTCTTTCTTTTTCATCATACATGGAAAAACTATGAATATAATAGCATTATATACAATGTAACTCACAAGCAGAAGTATACTCAACTCATCTTGGTAATAAAAATTTCACAACAATCCCAACTAATGCATTGCTTAATACTCTACTAAGCTTGTGAATGGGTAAGTTAAAAAGGTTTAAAGTTTTAAAATTTCAAGTGTTTTTAAGAAACAAAAGGTTAAGGCTTAACGGGGTAGAAAAGGATAATACAAAGGGTAGGTCATTTAAGCCAAAGGTTAAAACATAAAAGAAAAAGGGCCTAAATCATCTCTATTAAGCACGCATCTAGTAGACTCAAATCGATTGATCCGCATACTTCGTATTTTTGGTTTTGCCCTTGGATGTCAAATCAAAAATTTAATTCCAAGGATTGCAATATAGGATGTAACCTCGGGTCGTCTCACTTAATCGGAACCTAATACAATGGATCTAATATAGCCTAAATGTCATGAAATGCAACTAAATTGGTTAGGAAGAGGGTTTGGTTCTTAGGAAACTAACAAAATTAAACTGAGTAAAAAGGAAATGTGTAAAAAATGTTTTTGGATTTTTTAGAATAAGAAATTGAAAGTTAAAACAATAATCAAATTTGATAAAATCCTCTTGAAAAATGAGCTTTGGCTATTATGGTTCAAAACAAATCTTTTTGGGAGTAAAAATCACTAAGTTTCAAAATGAATAACCTTAAAGAACCCTTTAAGTCCAAGGTTTTAATCAATGAACTCCATTTCTTAAAACCTCGTTAAATGCATCTTAGTGAGTGTCAAGAGTGAGTTAATGCAAATGGTCAATTTGGTGATCAAGCATTATCTCATTATCAAACACAACTAGGTAGATAAAAGAGAATTATCAAAAACACAAAATGACATATATGAGACTTCATATATTCAAGCTCTAAGTTCTACATCAACAAACCCAATAACACAATTCATTGTTCAATACTTGATTAAACTATAATCAAGAAAATCCAACTACAAAGCATAAATCCTAACTCATAAGTTCATAACAGTGTAAAAAGATATGAACAAACTACTCCCCTTTAAAGCCCATTGAACTCAAGCCATTGCTACATCTTCAAGAGGAACCGATGCTTAGCCAAGCATTGCTTCGGGAGAACTAACAGCTGGAACCCTACTAAAAGCATCCATAGCAGCAGCAGTAGGTGGTGAATACGGCGAGGTGAATACGGCGATAGATAAAATAAAACAAAATGGTGGATGATGGTGGTGGATGACGGTGAAGTGGAGTGAGGAGTCAGGAAATGATGAGAGAACTTCTCTCTTCTTGTTTGATGGTATATGGTGTGTTGTATGCTGCCGGCTAACCTAATTTAGTAGGTTTTAAAACAAATGAAGCCGGGTCGATTCATACAGCGTGTGATTTTTCCCAAATATATTCTGGGTTTTTGAAGGTTCGCTGCGGCGACAAATGAATTTCGCCACGGCGAAATTTTCCCAAAAGGATTTGTTCTTCACTGGCTCCTTCACCGTGCCGAAAGAATTAATCTTTTCTGCGGTGAACTTCTCCCGAAAGTTCATCCTGGATTTATCATTTTTCGCCGCGGCAAACTTCCTGTAGCGTTGACTTAACTTCGGTCTTCTCTCATTCCATTTCTTCTTTTTGAACTCTTTTTCCTTGAGTCTCCTGCAAAAAAAAATGGTAGTTTGCAGTATTAATTGTTCTTAGAAAATTAATTAGTGCATTTAATCTTAATTTGTAGCACTTTTCACCTTCAAACTACATAAAAGAAAATCATACACTCAAGAATCAATTTAAGCACAAAAGCTAGCAATAGGAGTCAAAAAGTATAGCAAAGGCCATGAAAATGTCACCAATTTATGTTATAAACTTGGGCTCAATCACCGATTCAAAGCAAGTTCTAAAGGTAGTAAGCTAAGGAAGTAACACTCAGCACAGAAATAGAATGACTATGAATGGAGTCATATGGCTCAATCCTCACTTTGGCTCAAATAAGAACTCATCATGTATCTCTACACTACCTCATTATTCAAATGTCAATTTGTGACTAAGCTTATGTAACCAACTACTTTTCATCACTCTATATGGTTCACTTTCTACTCAAGTAGCCTAATCTAAGTTCAAGCATGCATTCAATCTAATTCCAACTAGCATGACAAAATTTCATGGCAATATTTATCAGAGTGATTCAAATGTGGTTCCATTGCTGACACAAAGCACATAATATGCTTAACCATGCATCCTATTTAACAAATGCACACAATGCAATTAAGAAAGTCAATGTCACCTCCCCATACTTAAAGATCACATTTTCCTCAATATGATAAGTCAACCACTAAATAAAGGGAAATGACATCAAACCATACAAGAACAAATTAAAACACACAAATGACATTAAACCAAACAGAAGATGAAATTAAACTAAACAAAAGAAATAACATGAAGCAAAAAAACATAAAATGAAATGAAAACAAACAAAAGAAACAATAAAAGTTAAAAGTAAAAGGGTAAAAAAAAGCTTATTTAAATGATGGTGGCGAGGGTGTTGGTGAAGGAGCTTCAAAATTATTCCTTCGACAGAAGTTAAGGAACCTCTTCTTCAAGCTACGCTGCTCCTTGTGAACTTTCTGCATTTGGGTGCCGAGCTTATTTAGTTGGGATGTCATTGGTTAAGAATTAGTAGCCATCTAGTCGAGTATTTGTTGATATTGGTCGAACTCCATTGGTGCACTCAGTTCCTCCTCTGCTGCTTCTTCCTTTGGCTCCGAGATTGTAACGGATGTAGAGGATCAGGAAGCGGCTGTACTGGTGCCCCTCCTGCTCCTTACTACAATATGCGTCTATGGATTTCGATGGAACTCCAAAATCTCAGAATATCTCAAATACGATATGTCAAACATATCATGTGGAGTTGTACACACCTACCCCGCATCAAGGTGATAAAACTGAGCTAAAGCAGTAATAATATGAGACATTCCAAAATATGAACTCTTTTTATTTACCACACTCACTATTAATCAAAAAATTCTAAAAGGTGTGTTAATTTTAACTTTCTGATCCATGCACCACAAAAAGAAAAGTTTTTTAGCAGAGCATTTGTTACTTTCAGTTTTATTGAACACAATTAAGCACATAAATTTGTGTAAAAGCAAATGCTCGGCACTACAGATTAAATAATTTGATGCATTCCTAGAATCAAAGTTTTCTTCCTCATTCAGAGTTTTCCAATAATCATCTAAATAAAAATTATCATGATCATCTAAAATTTTAGTGTTTGGAAAATCAAAAAGACCACTTATGACAGTATAATCCAATTTGTAAATAGTACCGAATAACCTAAACTAGAAAACGTCCATTTTAGGATTGTATCAGACTGTCGTGAAAAATTCTATGCTCATTATAGGGTGAATAGGTACGTCACAAACTTATTCCAACCTATATTCGCAGCTAATTGCTCAAGTCTTCATCTCACTCCTATGGTTTCTAGCATTTCAAAACCAAAATACCTAGGAGTGACTAGTTCTCTATCCCTAAGGTCACGAAAACGCGTACCTTCTTCTTCTGAATAGATTGGGAAGGGAGAGTGGTAAGTCGCCACTACATCGCGCTTACCTTCATCGAAAACATACGAGTGGAGTTCATCAACCAGCCTCCTAGCCATCATCTTCCTTAGTGCCATTGTAAGAGGAAAATCTACAAAAATGAGAGAAAAAGAGTGAAATTCGACTTTTAGAGAGAGAGGGAGCAAAAACTTCCCCAATTCCTTATGTTTTTTAATGATTAATGCATGAAAAGATGAAAGGATTGTAAGATTAATGAAAACAAAATAATACAATACTAAGAATCTTAAGGAAAAATGAAGAGTTTAGAGAGTGGGAGGAGGATTTTCATGGGTTACAGAGAGAAGGAGTGAAAATTTTGAAAGGGGGTGAAAGAAGAAAATGGGAGGGAAGCTTAAATTTCCCTCCCGGATGGAATTCCCATTAAAATTTTGAGAGTGGGTGAAAGAAGAAAATGGGAGGGAAGTTTAAATTTTCCTTCTAGATCGAATTCCCACCATCGTAGGATTACTTTCCAGAAACTTTTTGAGGAGATTTCCTACAAAGGTGGGAATCACCACAATTCCCATGATTGTGGGTTTTCTCTCTAGAAACTTTCTGGAGAGCTTTCCACGATCGTGGGAATCACTACAATTCCGACGATCATGGGAATTGGTGATTCTCACAATTCCAAACCTTCTTCCAAGCTTAGTATTAGTTCTCCATGATCCCACAACCTACAAAAACATCAAATTAATATTATCATCAAGAATTTTGAAAAGAAAACAAGTTGAAATTCAAACAAAAACCAAATTAACATCAATCAAACTCAAATCAAACCTAATTATAACTGAATGAATCAAACAAACAAATAGACAAAGACGATCAAAACAAAATAGAATTCCATAGGTTGCCTCTTATACAACACTTCTTTTAACGTTGGTAGCTCGATGCTCTTCCTTGGAAACTCATCCAGGATCAATTATAAATGGCTTGCTTCCACCTTTTTCATTCAACACTAGTTTTGTAGCCTTTAAATAAGCTACAACTTGTAAAATGATCAGCAAGACAATATTAATAAAGTTGAGAAAACCAATTAAGCTCAATAATTTCCTTTTTATAACAAACTGTCAATAAAATAGGGAATAACAAAACTCCCTAAATCTTCTATCGAATCCAACAGTTTGTCCTGTAAGAAGGTGAGTCATTCTCTTTCTTCCTTAATCACCTTCGTCTCCTCTGCTTCTTTCGCTTCACGAATAGAGACTTTCATAGCTTCTCCAAACTCGATGTCCATTGTCATATGTTCTTTATCCTCTTATTATTCAGAAGATTCGAATACATCAATTATCCTAAATGGGCTACTATCCTTCTGATTCTTAATTACATCATTCATGTTAAATGTAATTTGATTATCATCAATCCAAAAGATAAAGTTCTTTTATTGAACATCCCCACAAGATTTTTCGATGCTCACATATGGTATATCAAGAACTGGTGAATACTAGGGATGGTTGGCATTCTGTTCTTCGTCCTCTTTCTTTGTCTTTTGGTCTTTAATAAGGTGGGGCTCAACTTGGTGTTCCACTGGTTCTTTTAGCTCTTCCTCATTCTTAAGTTTGATAACCTCATATTGGTCTCGTTGATGTAGTTCCATATTTCTTAAAGAGTCTTCCACACTTCTCTTACAAAATTCGCGGGAAAGTTGTCTTACTCGAATCTCTAGATTGTTGATGGTTGAGGCATGATTCTTCATAATTTGATCAAACTTTGCCTTCATCCTGCTTTAGATTTCGTCCTGACTGGCAAACATCCTCTTCTGATTCTCTTTTAAGCTGCCAGTTTGGAACCCAAGACATCCATCAATTTGTCCATTTTGTTCTCCAAAGACCAAGTCTGTCTTATTGAAATTCAAATAGGTCTTGATGTCCCATATGAGTACTTGCATTGTTGGACCAATAGAAATCTACGTGGTTATGCCACCCCATAGTGTACATGTTCCAATAAGGATCGTTACTCCCCCAACCATACTGTGCCTTGTTGTAATTTGCAAAAATTCCTTGCTCCTTATAATATCTATCTTCCATCATCATTCTTTCCATTTCTTATTTTCATCTAGCTCTTCAGATGTCTCACTCTCACTCTAAGATGTCTTGATGTGTCTCTTAATAGCAGGAAACTCTTCTTTACTAATTTCTGTCGATCTTCGCATGCTCCTTATGTTCATGCACCTGCAAATACAAAAGGAAAAGTATCAAAAACTCTTCAATCAAAGTAATATAAATGAAACTAGATGCTAAACAATCAATCCCTAGAAACGGCACTAAAAACTTGTTGATGGTAAAACCAATCTACTTCTTTTACACTCAAAAATCGTAAGTAAATAGGTTGTGACTTGTAGCTTAAAAGAGCGGATATCAATCCCATAGGGATTGATGCCTAGACACCACTTAATTTAGATAAAACTTTGTTTAAGAAACAAAATTGTTTAATAAAAATAATCTAGAAAATTTAAATAAAATTAAAAGACTAACTCAAAACAATAGACAATAGCAATGTGTAGAAAAATCAGAATTAAAGAATCTAAAGACTAGAGATTACTTTTTTCCCTATTTTGTCTACCTCTTATTTTATTGATTGAATTGCGTCTCACCCTGGATTTTCGAATGTATTAATTACCCTCTCTCAAGGTGTAATTAATTGTACCTAATTGAATTAAAGGGAATCAATTGGATGATCTCTCAACCTACCCAATGACTCGACCTATTCAACTAGTTATTAAACTATCCTATGGGTGATCAATTGATTAGTCGAGATCTCTTTTCTAACCATTCAAGTAACGTGATGATTGTAAGTCTATAGGTCGCCAACTCTCGTTGTACAATCCTACATAAATTAATCTTACATACTCTCTCGATTTGTTGCAAGATAACAAATAAAATCAACAATCATCAAAGACAACTTCATTCAATTCAATAAAATAGGAGTTTTAACAAAATAGTTCAAAAGCAATCTCTAAAACTAAATCAGCCTAACATGGTCTTTATAACATCATCAACATTCAAATAAACATTTTACAAAGAATAGAAGAAGTAAGATTGATAGAAAATTGAATAAAAAGACTCCTCATCATTGCCAAATTTTGGAAATTTTAGTGTTGATGTGCTATTTTCCCCAATCTTGATGATAATCCTTGACTTCAATCTTTCCTCAAGGCTCCAAACATGTGTTCTTCACTCTAAAGATGGTTTTTCTACATAAGGGTTTCGTCTCCTCCTTAATATAGAGGCTTAATTATGCTAAAATAGTATAAAAACCCTAAGTTTAATGAAGTCTTGCATATTGTCTCGGATTATGATTCCTACGATCATGGGATTTGGCTACAGAAAACTTCCTCTTTTCTTTTCCTCTTTGATCTCTGGCTCAATCTCTAAGTTGCTCAAGCTTCCTACCTACATAAAAATAGTCCATTCTTACCCTAAATTAACATCAAATATAAAAGAACAATAATGGAAATCAAACTAAATGAAAACATACAAAATGAATCCGAAACTACAATAATAATCAACAATTATGCAACAAAACACGTGCCTATTGCATAGAAAAACATATACTAATGCACACTATTAGACATGCCACCTATAAGAAATGAAAAATTATTGGACACAATTCTAGAACTTATAAGATGCCAATCCTTAGGTCATATAACGTAAGACAAACCCAATTTTATATGATAGTATTCCTCATATAATGATGATGAATAGTCTGATGTATACAATTGACAACATATTATATCTTTCCTTCAAGGTCAGGTGCATATTTCTTCCTAGGAATATGAAGTACTCAATGCATCACCGAATAAGGGTAAGGTACCAATTCAAGAAACAAGAACATAGAAAAATGCAACCAACAATCAAGTTAGAAGATCTAGCATTTCAATACAATTATGAGTTAAATCTACTAAAAGAACAAGAAATAAAGAAGTTAAAAGAATAAGAAGTAAAGTGATATGTGTTTAAATGTTGATCTATTTTATCTTCTACACTTAGTGATTAATATCTTAGAAATGCTTAGGATGCTCACTTTGATTCATATTTGATTTTAGGTAAATTTTGAAAGTGAAGGAATTAAAATGACCCGAAAGCATGCTCACTGAAGTCATTTTTTTTCAATTCTATACTCCTTATCTTCATGAAGCAAAGAACGGGAAGATGAGGACACCTAACGTGAGTACATGTTATACACACTAGCTGTCCATTTTGCTACATCAAAAACCCAATTGTCCATGCAAGATATCTTATGAAAAAAAAGAGAAAAAAAACGTGATATAGCTTGGAGGATAAGACAAAAAGTGGATAGCAATATAAGGTGCGCTCTTTGGTTTTGAAATGCCACCTGTCCACTTAATTCTTTTTTGGGAAACCTAGCTGAAAGGTGAGGGGAAAAAAGAATAAAAGAAAGGAGGTGTGTGTCGGTTGTGAGGACTGGTGAGGAGTAAAAAAAAGAATGTGAAAAAAAAAGCAGAACTACTTCATTTTTTTGTCTCCTTCAGTTTTGAAGCAAGTGAAGCAGCTGGAAAAATCTATCTTCTCTTATGTGAAACCTCATCTCCCACAGATTTTTTAGATAGTTTTTATCATCATGAAAGGATTTGTCGACTAGGAGGTGCGTAGAAAACAATAGGGTGAAAACAGAAGAGAGAAGAGAGGAGTAACGTGAAATGAAGAACTAAAAGCTGGGATACATAAACAGTAGCATGGTTCTTCATATTAATCTGTCCATTCAGTGAATAGTGAGGGGAAGGAACAGTAGTGTAAAGAGAGAAGAGAGGGGTATCATGAAATAAAATAAGAGTTGTAACTTAGTGGAGCTAGAACTAGCGTAGGAGCTGCAAAAGAAAGAAAGAAATTGCATCAAAAATAAGGGAAAAATTGAGAGCTGTTTAAGAGTTGGGTGAAGAAGAGAAGACAAAGCTCGCAGTGGAGAAGGAGATATGTCAATAGGTAGGTGGACCAAAAAAAACTCCCACATTAATTTGTCCCATCAAGCTACAGTGACAAAGGAGTGGCCAAAGAAACAAAAGAAGGGTGGCGATAGAGAAAATAGAAAGGCTTATGGAAGAAATTCAGTGGTCATTCTTTCTTCAAATTCTTTGATATAAATGGATGTTACTAAAGTTAATTGTTGGAGCTTGAAGATGGAAATGGAAGGCTAAATCACTTGAAACCAATTCGGAGGTGGAATTGAGGCCAAGGAGCACATTAAGCTTATAGTGTTGTGTATTGTTATCTACTCTCTTTTTAGATTTTTACATTATTTTGAATTAATTGATTGGGTATTTAGATAATTATGGTTTAATGCTCTATTGAATCATTTTTATGACTACGCATTACTAGATCTTAAATGTGATACGTATTAGTCATGTGGAAGATTGTTTGTAGCAACTAACGGTACTGAATCATTAGAAATAATGTAGCTTAAGTTAAATAGTCCGTGTTTGCGTGATTATTGCTTAAAGTGATCTATTTTTCTTAATTGTAATGCTACTGTCTGGATAAACTTAGAGAGCATGCTCTAGGTTTCCCGATAGTTAGGGTTAATTAATGAGTGCTTCTTAATTAAATAAAACTTACGGAAAAGCTGGGATTAATAGAGCTTGTTATTAATTCACGATCAATAGTTTAAAAGGAGGAGTAAAGATGCTAACTCAATGGCATTCATGAAATTATGCTTAGGATGAGATGAAACCAATGAATTGGTGTTCAATTTATTCATCGACTTTATTGTTTTGTTACAGTTTAATTTGATTTATTTTCATAAATTCAATTTTATTTAGTTTTTAGTTTGTTTCAAATTGAAAATTCCCCTATTTGCTTAAACAGATAATTTAGGAAAGAATTTGACATTAATCCTTGTGGGATTGACCTAGACTTATCGTTATCTATAGTTTAGTCTAGTTATTTTGGTAGCCTTACGACGTGTAACCAATTTTGGCGCTGTTGTCGGGGATTATTATTCTTTTCTTTTCTAAATTTATTTGTTTTGTTTATCTTTATTTCGATTTTGACTTTTGATTAATTTCTTTTCTTGTTTGGTTAGTCTCAGTGCATGACATGATCTTCTCACACTAGTGAATTGAAACTTGATCAGAAATTGAAAGAGCATTACGCGAGGATCCATCATCATCTGATAGGAAACTTGATTCATCACCAGGAAATTTGATCAGAAATTGAAAGAGCGTTACGTGAGGATCCATCATCATCTGATAGGAAACTTGATTCATCATTAGGAATTTAAATAGTTTTAGATTTACTTTCTAATTCTTCTAATGATTCCATTTCTAAAATTGATTCTAACATGGTAGGTCAAAACAATGATCGCACTCTTAAGCAGTTGGCTGCTCCTGATTTTAACCATCAACCCTTGTGTATTGATTTTCCTACTATTGATGTTGCTTTTGAGCTTAAATATGGTCTAATTCACCTTTTGCCTACTTTTTGTGGTATGTCAGGTGAAGATCCTCACAAGCATCTCAAGGAGTTCCACGTGGTCTGTTCTAGCATGAAGCCAGTTGGAGTACAAGAAGAATAGATTAAGTTAAGAGCATTCCCAGTCTCGTTGGGGGACACTGCCAAGGATTGGCTTTATTACTTTCCCTCGGGGTCAATTACCACTTAGAATGAGACGCAAAGACTTTTTTTGGAGAAATACTTTCCTGCTTCTTAAGCTACAAATATTCAGAAGGAAATATGTGCAATTCGACAACGCTATTGGGAGACGTTATATGAGTATTGGGAGCTTTTTAAGAGGTTATGTCCTAGCTGCCCGTAGCATCAAATCAGTGAGTAGTTCTTGATCCAGTATTTTTATGAGCAGCTTTTTCTATAAGAAAGAAGTATGATAGATGTAGCAAGCGGAGGTGCATTGGTAGACAAGACACCCATTGAAGCCAGGAATCTGATTTCTAACATGGTCGCTAACTCTCAACAATTTAGTATTCAAGAGGAACCTAGACCATTGAAGGTTAGTGAAGCTAGTACTGCTACATTGGAGCAACAGATAGCTGGGTTGACATCTTTAGTGAGGCAAATGCCTGTAAATAATGCTTAACAAGTCAAAGTATATGGAATTTGTACAATGGGACATCCCACTGATATGTGTCCAACTTTGCCAGAGATAGCCACAGAACAAGTGAATGCTTTTGGGAGTTTCCCAGGTCAATTACAAAGGAATCCTAGTTACCTTTATACATATAACTTAGGATGGAAGAATCCTCCATTCAACAACTATGGATAGCAAGGATAACAACAAGGGTCCTATCAACAACCCTATTAAAGACAAGCTCAACCATTAAGCTTTGGACCTTCATTGGAAGAAATGATGAAAACTTTGGCTCAGGATAGTATACAGTTCCAACAAAAGACAATTGCTAGCATTCAGAATCTAGAAAATCAATTAAGTCATATAGCTACTACAGTGAGCCAATTAGGGAACCAAAATTTGGGTAAGCTTTCTTCTTAAACAATTGTGAACCCAAAAGAGAACACAAGTGCTATCACCTTGAGGAGTGGTAAAGAAATGGAGGCACCACATAAGACTCCTGTTATTGGCATTGATGCAGAATCCGAAAAGGAACTTGAATTGCCTCATAAAGAAGCTGAAAAGGAAGCTAAAGTAAATACTCAATCTCCTGTGATTAAAATTTTTACTAAAACTTTGCCTCCTTTTCCTAGCAGGTTTGCTAAATCGAAGAAAGGGGAGTAAGATAAGGAGATTTTGGAGATGTTTAAAAAGTTGGAGGTAAACATACCTCTAATTGATGCCATTAAGCAAGTTCCTCGATATGCCAAATTTCTCAAGGATTTATGCACTTCTAAGAGGAAATTAAGGGGAGATGAGAAAGTAAGTGTGGGGAAGAACATGTTTGCGGTCATTCAGAGAAAGCTTCCCCTAAAATGTAAGGATCCTAGTACGTTTACGATACCTTGCAAAATTAGTGATACTAGATTTGAAAAGGCAATGCTAGATCTTGGAGCTTCAATTAATGTTATGCCATAATCTATTTATACTTCGTTGAATTTGGGATCATTGAAGGAAACTCGTGTATAATTCAATTGACTGATAGATCTAATGCTTATCCAGAAGGAGTTGTAGGGGATGTTTTAGTGCAGGTTAATGAATTGACTTTCCTAGCTGACTTTTATGTCTTGAACATGGAGGGAAAACCTGTAGCTAACTCTACACCTATCCTTCTGGGTCACCTATTTTTAAAAACATCAAAGATAAAGATTAATGTAGATGCAAGGACATTGGCTATGGAATTTGATGTTGAAATTTTTTGTTTTAATATTTTTGAGGCAATAAGGTACCCTAGTGATGTCCATTCTGTGTTATCTATTGATGTCATTGATTCTTTATCTCAAGAAATTTTTTATATGGATGGTAAGGATAAGTTAGAAGTCATTCTTTGTATGAGTTTAATGGAAAATATTTTGCAAAATTCTAATTTGCTCAGGAAATGGTGCTAGCATTGCAATCACTGCAAATAATCCAAAAGAGGTATGTATTTCAAAATATTGAATTGCCCATATCTAATACAAAATCCTTACCTTCTGTGGTGCAGGCACCTGTAACTGAATTGAAGCAATTAGAGGAGCACTTAAAATATGTGTTCTTAGGAGAAGGATAAACACTTCCGGTAATCATGGAAAAGAACTTAACCAAGGTTCAAGAAGAAAAGCTCATTCGAGTGTTTAAAGACCACATCACAACTATAGGGTGGACTATAGCTGGCATTAAGGGTATTAGCCCTTCAACATGTATGCACCAAATCTTGTTGGAGGAAGGATCCAAACCATCAAGAAAGTCACAAAGAAGATTGAATCCTCCGATGATGGAAGTGGTAAAGACGGAGATCTTAAAGTTGCTTGATGTTGGTATAATCTATCTAATTTCTAATAGCAAATGGGTGAGTCCGGTCCAAGTAGTACCGAAGAAAACTAGGATTACTATAATGAAGAATAATAATAATGAGTTTATGCCTACAAGAATTAAGAATGGATGGCGAGTATGCATCGATTATAGGAAGTTAAATGCTGCTACACGTAAGGATCACTTTCTACTCCTATTTATTTATCAGATGTTTGAAAGACTTGCAGGACGATTGTAGCACCTCACTCTCGTAAGACACATACCCGGCATCTTGAGTGATATCCGAGTATGTACCCCATGAGGGTGGCATGCTAGAACAGTCAGTCAATCAAATTCAATACAGAAATTTCTTTGTCTTTTAAAACGATGTACGCATATTGCGAAAAATCAATAAATAAATCATGCTCATTTTAATTCATAAACATTTTCAAATACAATGTCACAACCATTACATTACAAAATCATTTACATACACATTGCAAAATACCTTTAAATACATATTTTGATACAAAAATAAGGAAATACTAATAAAGACGCGAACTGATCCCAACCTCTATCTCTTACTTGGGTGCAGTCTCTGTACTCCTGTTAGCCTAACGGGGTAACTCTTATGAGCTTGAAACATATTGCAAATTTTGGGTGAGTTTTGCGAACTCAGATGAGGTAACCATCATCGATGGTTCACTCAATTCATGCATCACATAAATTCACACATAACATGTAATTCACATCTTGCATTTTGCATATAGCATCACATAAATCCCATTACTACTTTAATTCATCATGTAGCATCAATTAACACTTCATTCATTTATTTCACATTTCACATTTGAACCATTTAAACAGTGCATTTCAATCATTTAAACATACGTATCAAATGCATATGCAATTCTCATGAGACTCACTTTTAATTGTTATTGTTGTGACCGAATGCCTATAAATATCCCGTATCCATTATAGATACCGGGCTCATTAATAACTGTCCCTAATCTATTGGGGATATAGAGCTTATTTTACATAGTGAGCCTTTGGCTCTTAATCACATTATGAGCTTTAAGCTCTTTTTCACTTTCTGAGCTTTAAGCTTTTTTTCGGTGGTTACTCCAGTCACAACCGCCTTTACGTTAACATGCATTAATGTAATGAAATGCATCAGCCACATATGATCAATCAGTACCTTTATTTCACTTTACACATTCACTTTCACATGTCATCTGACCTTAGATCTGGCATTTAACATTTAAGTTGAGAATCACTTATTTCACTGTATGCACATTCACATTTTTCTTTGGAATTTAGTTTGGCATTTAACAATCAACTTAAGAAAACACATTTATTTCGTCATATTCACATATAAGTAGCACTTCAAATATCACACTCATTCATCAAAATCATTGGACCTTCATTTTCTAGAATTAACACAATCAAATCACATTCATTCGATAATTCAAACATAATATGAAACAAACAAATAATTGAGTGTGACCATCTAGGTTACTCACTGATTGCTTCCAAAGCTATTGCCTCAAAGTTTCGGCAACGTCTAGATGTTGACGTTCCAATTGCTCCTTTATAACAAGCAATATACACATATCACACTTTAGCATAATTAAAAGTATTCATTTATACACATGTATATATATGAAATACGTACAATGCATGTTCATGACAATCCTAGGTATCTTTCCATTGTTCTTATCACATAATCATATATATTTCCAATCTCACATAAGTATCATTTATACTTATGGTTTATACCTCAATAAAACCGTAAAAATCAAAATTCATAACTCATTTCTTCA
>JAOQMS010009949.1:0-16727 GCA_027563885.1 Erythroxylum longipes
CCAAGCTTGATCAACAAAACTTCTTGAAGTTCTTGTGAAACAAAAGCTTGTGCATAAATCTGAAATTGTGCCTTGAGAGCTTGTTGGAGCGTGACCTTGTAATTAGACCCATTGGCATCCTTAAGTCTCCATTATCTTAGTGAGTTGCATCAAATACCAAATGCACCATGGTTAGATATTTTCATAGACTTTGTCTTAGGTTTACCTAGATCAAAAAGAGGTAATGATCCAGTTTTTGTTGTTGTGGACAGGTTTTCTAAGATAGCTAATTTCATTTCATGCCATAAAATAGATGATGCCAGTCATATTGTAGACTTATTCTTTTGTGAGATAGTACAGCTTCATGGAGTGCCAAGGAACATTGTTTCTAATCAAGATGCTAAGTTCTTAAGCTACTTTTGGAAGACATTGTGGGGTAAGCTAAGCACTAAGCTAATGTTTTCTACAACTTGCCACCCATAAACTGATAGGCAAATTAAGGTAGTTAATCAAACTTTGTCTATGTTATTGCATGCTATCATTAAGAAGAATTTGAAAAATTGGGAAGATTGTTTGCCACATGTTGAATTTGCTTATAATCATTATGTCCTTTCTACTACTAACTTTTCACCTTTTGAAGTTGTGTATGGGTTTAATCCCTTGACTCTAATGGATTTAACACCTTTAACAATTGATGAGCATGCTAGTTTAGATGGCACAAAGAAGGCTGAATTGGTGAAGCAATTGCATGAAAAGGTTACACATCAAATTGGAAAGAGGACGGAACAATATGCTTCTCAAGCCAACAAAGGGCATAAGAAAGTGTTGGGTTTGGGTTCATTTGAAGAAGGAGTGATTTCTAGAAAAATGTCGTTCTAAGCTACATCTAAGAGGAGATGAACCATTCCAAGTCATTGCACATCTTAATGAAACTATATATAACCTAGATCTACTAGGTGAGTATAATGTTAGTGCTACATCTAATGTTTTTGATCTCTCTCCATTTGTTGTAGTGATGAAGATTTGAGGACGGATCCTTTTGAGATGAGAGGGAATGATGGAAACCCAGCTAAGGACATGCAAAGGATGGTGCAATCTAGTTCAACATATTTTGATGATCCATTACACGTTGGTGGAGGTCCAATAGCTAAAGCTAAAAGGATGAAGAAAGTTCTTAATGGATTGGTTGAAGATGTTTGGGCTAAACAAGCAACAATAGAAGTTGATTTAGGCTTAGAGAGTTCAATCAACCGTATCACCTTAATTCACTCATTAAATAGGCCTAATTAGTTGTTTATTTGGCCTAATTTGATGAGTATGTTATTTTGATGATTTTAGGAGATATCTAACTGATTTGGACTGCCTAAAAGTTCACTTTCTATATTTGATTTTAGGAATTAGTTTTGAAAAGGCTTTCCTAAATCTTAGGGATTCCTTATTTTTAGGACTAAATCATTGCTAGCAAATTGACTAGGGTCTTCTTTAGCCTATATAATCGTCAACTTTGTATAAGAAGTCAGATTGGAATTTGTTTTACATTTTTGGTGAGGTTATTCACTTTGTTGATTCTTCATTGAACTTGGAATTTATTAAGGTTATTTCTTATGATGTTCATATGACTTATCACTCTCAATCTCTTCTTTTCTTAGAGTGTGGTTTCAATATTCTTCTTTATAACTTTGGTTCATGTTTCTTAAAACATTAGTCAAGGTGTTCTTGAAAACAAAACTGATTTAGCTTTTCTGAAAATTCCTTTCAACAACTTGTTCGTAGGTTCCTTGATCTTGATTTACAAGGTTCACATCATCACTTGAGCGTCTTCCCATGCACCATTCTAGCATTGTTAGTTCCAATGAAGGACAGTTCATGGAGAATGTGCATATGCGGCAAGGCTGTGAACCATATAACAATCAAGTATAGATTTCCCATGCCTAGGCTTGATCATATGCTCGACGAGTTATATGGATCTACGGTGTTTTCTATGATTGATCTCCACATTGGTTATCACCAAATTTGAATGCATAAGGGCAATTAATGGAAGATAATGTTTAAAACCAAGTATAGGTTATATAAGTGGTTAGTCATACGTTTTGGGCTAACCAATGCACTAAGTACTTTCATGGACCATATGAACAAGGTAATACATCCTTTCCTTGTAAATTTATCATTGTTTCGCTAGATGATATTCTCGTATACTCTAAAAGTGGTATAGAACATTCAGATCGTTTGAGATTGTTATTTGAAAATTTAAGAGAGTACAAGCTTTTCAGAAAAGGTGGAGAAGTGTACACTCATGAATTCGAGTATGGTTTTCCTTGGATATGTAATATCTCATGAGGGAATCTCGGTGGATCAAGCTAAGGTTAAAGCTATTAGAAGCTAACCAACTCCAACAACTATTTCTCATGTGCAAAGTTTCCATGGTTGGCTCTTTTTATCAGTGATTCATTAAAAACTTTAGCACAATCATGAACCCTATCACCAAGTGTATGAAGAAAGGTAAGCTCAAATTGGATAGTATTATACAACAAGTGTTTGATTTTATTAAAAACAAATTGTGCAACACTCTGATCTTGGCATTCGCAAACTTTAATAAATTATTTGAGTTTGAATGTGATGCAAGCAAATTGGAATAAGTGTTGTTCTTCTCCAACAAGGGCGACCATTTCATATTTCAGTTAGATATTAGGAAGTTCCAAATGAAATTACTCCAATATAAACAAGGAGTTTCAGGCTATTGTTCTGGCACTTGATAATTGGAATTATCTCATGCCAAGACCATTTATGCACCACAGTGATCACAAAGCCTTGAAGCATATTAATGGGAAATAGAAACTTAACCTAAGCACGCAAAATGGGTTGCCTTCTTGCAATCATTCACTTTTTCTTTGAAATACTAGAGAAGATCTAATGTGCAGGTGCACTTTCCTGATGTTATTATGTGCTTGTTATGTAGAACTCAAGGCTTTTGGGATTTGAAACTTTGAAAGAAATTTATGAGAATGATCCATATTATTTGTCCAGATATGAAGAATGCAAGAAAGGACTGGTGAACAACTTTGTTCTTTATGATTGTTTTCTATTTAAGCATGATAAATTATGTGTTCCCATGTGTTTTGTGTTGGAATTTAATAGCACACACGCAACAAATTCCATTTTGATGCACCAAGATATATTTGAAAGTGCTTGGGTTTTATGTAAGGAGCTAATCCTCAGCTCAATGAAGCTCATGTAAGCTATAAGTGGCTTGACATGACTTTCCCTTAGCTCAAGTGTCTAAAGCGAGCTTAAGGTGAGCTCGTGAGAGCTCATTAAAACTAGTTAATAGCTAGAAAGCTGGGGATAAGCTCAATTAGACTCAATTGAGATTACCAGTCCAATTGAGTTTATCCCCAGCTCATCTTTGGTTATTGGGAATTGAAACTAGCTATAAATGCGTTCACACTAGTTAGGCTAGATGAGCTAATTAAGGAGCATGAGTTGGAGTTGAAACCAAAAGCTTAATGGGAGAAATTGGTGGTGCTAGATGAAGGAATCTAGCGTGCTTGAGTGTACAATGGACACTAGGGTATACCATGAGCTGTAGCACACCATAATGCATCTTCCCATGCATGCACTTAGGGTGCAAGTTCATTGTCTCCACATGGATACATGAATTCGGCCAAGAAAGGATGAATTCGGCCAAGGGGTTGAATTCGGTCAATGGGGAAGATTCATCAGGTACCTTGCCTTAGAATGAACATACATGACCACCTTTCACCAAGGTATGTGTACTTTGGATGAAAGGATGTGTTGTTTCGGCCAATGGTTGTGATCATTCGGCCAAAAAGGTGTTCATGTACAAGAATGAAAGGTCATGAGTGTACCATCATAAGTGAAGATACATGACTCTTTGCCAAAGGATATGTCCCTCAGCCAAGAGTCACGATGTTTCGCCAAGAGACATAACTCTTGGAAGAGTCATGACTCTTCAAAGGCAACTTTTGGTGGCTTATAAAAGGGAATTTTGTAGTTCCTTTGAGAGAGTTTTTTTTCTTCTTTGGCCGAATACCACACTCTTCTCCCCATCTTTGAGCCGAAAACACTCCCTTCTTTCAAGTCTTCATATGTTGAAGCACTCTGCCATAAAATAGTTGTTAGGCTTATTAAGAGCATTTTGGGTGAACCATAAGGATTGCTACTTGCGAAAGTTAGCAACTCTTCCAACCTTAGTGTGTTGTGACGATATCGGTCTACTCCATCCATTCCAACCACGACAATTTGGTGAAGAAGGAGAAGCCACAGTGTATCTCCACAAGGGAGGCAAAACATCAAGCATACAAGGAGTTATTCCACTGCGTTTCAAGTTAGTATATCATCCTACCCTTCTTAGTGACATGCGTAGGATCTTGTATGCTTATGAAATCATGAGATTTCTTATTTGAGTTATGATCTAAAGTCAACATGTCGTTCGTGAGTTGTAGGTTAGGGACGCACTCGGATGAGGATTGGTAGGTCATTTTGGCATTCATAAGAATTTATAAGTGCTTCAAGAACACTTTTATTGGAAATTTGTGATGTTTAAGAACTTGTTAATCGATGTGGGTACTCTCATTGAGCAAAGAGCACATTTCATCAAGGTTTATATAGGCATTCCACAAGATCAAACTATTGTGGTGGGTTCCTTAGTGAAATTCATTAAGTGGTGATTAAATTCTTATCTCTTGGAATTCAACATATGATTTTTTTATTATTCTTTCAGTTCTTATTAATCCTAAACACATTAGATTGGCAGTAGAGCACTAGTTTTTGATTTTTTTTAGTGCAAACACGATGATATGAATAAACAAGAGGATGATTTAGCCAAGCTTGGAGGTACCATTAATAAGCAAGATCCTTTAACCATTCATAGAGGGCCAATGACAAGAGCTAAAGCTTTTGGATTAAAGAAGCATTAACTTGCTTACTTGCAAACATTTGGAAGGAGTAAGCTCACTTAAATTCTATCAAGGGTCTATGCATGCAAGGAGAGCTTAAAATTATTAACATGATTCAAGCATGTTCAAATTAGAAGACAATGATCTAACCCACATTGTTTGAATCAATCCAACCCATTGAAGAATAAAAAGCCAATCAGCCTTGATTATGTATGTTTGGATATTAGGCCGTTATTTTGTGTTATTTTGAACATTAGGAAGTTGGGCTTGGTTCGTTTGTTGTGTGAATTCAGCATGCTAGAATTAGGGTTTTAATTTTGTTAAGTGTGAGTTTTATTGTCTCTTAATTAGAATAAGTTTACAAGGATGAACTATTTAAAACCAATATTCATGGCTTAGTTGTCAAGTTGTGGGGCTGTCATTAAATGTGCTGTTACAATTTGTATTAAAATAGAATTGAATGTTATGTCTTAGCCTTTGTTCTATATAAACAAGCCTTCTCTTTGTAAAAGCATGATTTGATGAATATACAACATTTAATTTTTTGTTCTTGAGAGTATTGTTTAAAGTTCTTGCTTTAACTTTAGAAGTTATCAAACTAATTTAGTTTGTGGTGTTCAACACCAAAAATGTTTTTCTTTTTAACTTATCAAAATGATAAGTTTGTGGCATTTTGGATGATTCAAAGTGTTCTAATTATTTTTGTCATAATTCATTTGATAGATTGATTGGAATAGTTTGTTTCATACCTTCAAACTTGAACGATCCAGCTTTCCATCAATTGTGGAGGGTGTTAATTTGCATTCCATATGTATCTTAGTTCTTTCCCACACCAAATAGCCATTTGGATTATTCTTCCCTTGAAAAGGATGAATATTCATTTTAATGTTGCCTGTATTTCGGTCCATATTATCAAAATGTCCTCTCCTATTTTGCCTTTTAGGATTAGTGTCTCCACCATGTTCATTATTTTTACTTTGCAAACTAAGTGTTTTGTACAACCAATGTTTCTCCTCTAGCATATTCAACTAGAATCTTCTAACAGTGGCATATCATTATCAACATCCTCTCTCTCACTTTCAGATTCATCAGCCCCGTCCCTCATGATCGTTACCCTTTTATTAGGACATTCACATGCCAAATGACCATATCCCAAGCACTTAAAACACTTAATTTCTCTAGTTTTAGTAGTTTGATTCTCACCTTTACCTTTGTTGCCTATTTCATTTTTATTCTTGAAATCATCAAATTTAGGCTTAACAAAAGTTTTGTCATTGTTTTTACTCCAATTCAGTTTCCAAGAAGAAGAAGAAACTGAATAAGGTTTAGAATCATACTTTTATCCTTGCGTTTGAGTTGCCTTTCAATTTTCACGGCCACATTTACCATGTTTTCAATCTCCACATAGTATTGTAATTCCACAAGATCAACAATGTTCTTGTTCAAGACACTCAAGAACCTAGCCATGGTTGCCTTGTGAACTTTCTCCACATTAGCCCTTATCATGGTTATCTCCATCCCATTGTGATATTCTTCCACACTCATGGAACCTTGTATCAAAGTTTGTAAATGCTGGTACAAATCCTTATAATAGTGGCTAGGGATAAATCTCTTTCTCATGAATTGTTTCATCTCCAGCCATGTCTCCACAGATCTTTCACCATTTCTACATCTACCTTTACACAATTAATCCCACCAAACAGTAGCATAATCATAAAATTCCAGTGGCTAATTTTATCTTGTTTCCTTAGAATAATTATGGCACTCAAAGATCATCTCCACTTTTGTTTTCCACTCCAAATAGGCGTCTTGATTATTCTTCCCTTGAAAAGGAGGAATCTTCATTTTAATGCTAACTATATTTCGTTCCACATTATCAAAATTTCCTCATCTATTTTGTCTTTTAGTATTAACGTCTTGACCAACAATGGTAGCTTAGTCTGCGTTTGTATCAGTTCCACCATAGTAATCATTATGGACAAAGGTTGGTTGACTTCCTTGTCACATCTCACCTTGCAAATTGGCAAGTGCATCATCATGTTTTTCTAAATGATCTATTACATCTCCCATCATTTTGAACATTCGTTCAAATGGTTGCTGCATTGCTTAAATTACTTGATAATTTCATGAAGAACTCACTACTTTGTCTTTGTTGGGCATATCTTAAACCTAGAAAAAAAATTAGAACAGCCTCACACACTCCCTTATATGTTTCACTCAATTCATGGATCACTCCACTCGTGTTTCACACTTTATATTGCTTTTCATGGTGATAGTATCACCTCTATTGTCTTTTACCACTCTTGTTTTGTTTATGGGGATTATAGCAATTCAATGGAGTGACGTCTAAGAAAAAATAATAAAAGGTAGGCCAATTTAAAGTGTTACAAACTCTATCAAAGGTTAGAACTCAATTTCTATAAAAAAAATTATAATCAGCAATAAACAAAGATTAACAATAATTGAAATTGAAGAAAGAACAAAACAGATAGCTACGGTTCTAGTAGAGAAGAAGTAGAAATCGTCAATTTAGCAACTATAAACCCCAATAACTAATGAACTAAGATACATATGGAATGTAAATTAACATTGGATTGTTCAAGTTTGAAGGTGAGAAACAAACTATTCCAATCACTTTTATCACAGAAATTATGATAAAATAATTAGAATAGCACTTTGAATCCTCCAAAATGCTACAAACTTATCAAGTTTGATAAGTTAAAAATAAAACAAAGATTTTAGGTTTTGAATGCCACAAACCAAATTAATTTGATAAGTTCCAAAGTTAATACAAGAACTTTAAACAAAACTCTCACAGAAAAAAACTCAGATGTTGTATATTCATCAAATCATGCCTTTACAAAGAGAATCAACCTTCTTTATATAGGAAAAACACCAAGACACAACATTCAATTCTAATTTAATAAAAATTATAGCTGCCCATTTAATAATAACCCCACAAGTTGACAACTATTGTAACTATCCATTTAATGACAACCCTACAACTTGACAACTAAGCCATAAACATTAGTTTTAAATAGTTAGCCTTGTAACTCCTTATTCTCATTAAAAGACAATAAAACTCACATTTAACAAAATTGAAAGCCTAATTCTAGCATGCTGAATTCACCTAGCAAATAAACCAAGTCGAACTTACTAAGATTCAAATAACATTTAAAAAAAAAGCTCAAGATCCAAACATATATAATCAAGGCTGATTTGTATTTTACTTTTCGATGGGCTGGATTAATTCAAACAATGTGGGTTGGATCATTGTCTTCGATATTTGAACATGTTTGAATCATGTTAATAATTTTAAGCTCCCTTTGCATACATAGACCCTTGATAGAATTTAAGTGAGCTTGTTCCTTACAAACGTCTTCAGGTAAGCAAGTTAATGCTTATTTCGTCCTTTTACATTTAGCTTTTGTCATTGGCCCTCCATGAATGGTTAAAGGATCTTGCTTCTTGATATTACCTCCAAGCTAAGTCGAATCATCCCTTTCTTGAATCATATCACATGAATGGAGTGAAGAATGTAAACATGTGAGTTAGTGGAAAAATGGCCAAAGAAAACCAACAAAATGCACCAAGAGGATCTCATCTTAGACCAAGCATAGATTATGGGGATTCAAATGAGAAAAGATGAGATGGTGGAGCTAATTAATCATTTGACTCAAGCTATGGAAAGATCGATTGTTTAGGCACCCTCATGTTGTTGATTTTAGATCATAACTCAAAACAAGAAATCTCATGATTTCATAAGCATACAAGATCCTACGCATGTCACTAAGAAGGGTAGGATGATAAAATAATTTGAAACGCAGTGGAATAATTCCTTGCATGCTTGTTGTTTTGCCTCCCTTATGGAGATACACTGTGGCTTCTCCTTCTTCACCAACTTGTCGTGGTTGGAATGGATGGAGTAGACCAATCTCGTTACAACGCACTAAGTTTGGAAGAGTCGCTAACTTGTGAAAGTAGAAATCCTTATCGTTCACCCACAATGCTCTTAATAAGCTTAGCAACTATTTTGTGGAAGGGTGCTTCAACGCATGAAGACTTAAAAGAAGGGAGTGTTTTCAGCTCAAAGATGGGGAGAAGAGTATAGTATTCGGTCAAAGAAAGAAAACTCACTCAAAGGAACTATAAAATTCTCTATTATAGGCCACTAAAAGGTGCCTTTGAATAGTCATGACTCTTCCAAAAGTTATGTCTTTTGGCAAAACATCATGACCCTTGGCCAAGGGACACATCCTTTGGCAAAGAGTCATGTATCTTCACTTAAATTCATGATGGTACACTCAGACCATTCATTATTGTACATGAACCCCTTTTTGGCCGAATGTTCACAACCATTGGCCGAAACAACACATCCTGTCATCCAAAGTACACATACCTTGGTGAAAGAGTGTCATGTATGTTCATTCTAAGGCAAGGTACCTGATGAATCTTCCCCATTGTCCGAATTCAACCTCTTGGCCGAATTCATCCTTTCTTGGTCGAATTCATGTATCCATGTGGAGACAATGAACTTGCACTCTAAGTGCACGCATGGGAAGATGCATTATGGCGCGCTATAGCTAATGGTACACACTAGTGTCCATTCTGCACTCAAACACGCTAGATTCCTTTATCTAGCACCACCAATTTTGCCCATTAAGCTTTGAGTTTCAACTTCAACTCATGCTCCTTAATTAAATCTTCTAGCTTAACTAGTGTGAACACATTTATAGCTAGCTTCAATTCTTAAGAACCAAAGATGAGCTGTGGTAATCTCAATTGAGTCCAATTGGGCTTATCCCTGGCTTTCTAGCTATTAACTAATTTTAATGTGCTCCCACGAGCTCACCTTAAGATTGATTTAGACACTTGAGCTAAAGGAAAGTCATGTCAACCCACTTATAGCTTACATGAGCTTCATTAAGCTCCCTTAAGCTGAGGGTTAGCTCCTTACATGAAACCTTGCACTTTCAAATACATCTTGGTGCGTCAAATGGAATTTGTAACACTTAAGCTATTAAATTCCAACAAGCTCCCATTGTACAAAGATATATTTAAAAAGAAAATATGCTCCCACTCAAACAAAACATACTCAACAAGTGAGCATACAAAACCGAAAAGAAATAATAGTTAAAGCACATAATTTTGAGTTGTGTGTAATTTTAAGTTATGGGTGTGACCTTAGGCATGTAAACAAAATCTCTTTACATTGGGGTTGTTAGACCCACAATGAAAGATTGTCACTCTCCTGACATTTGAACAAATCAAACTTACTTGAACAAATCAAGTTATGCCTCTCAAACCCCAAGACATTTTGATAAACATGTTTAATCACATTCAGTCTCCTTTGTGAATTTTAACTCATAAAACTCATGAATGTATTAAATCTTAAGTGCAATTGGTTTCTTTCTCACATCACACTCAATATTTCATATTGTACAAAACAATGTGGCGCCAAGATTGAATAATGTGATTGTTTATCATTTATAGTGTGTAACATATGCTATCATAGTTATGCAACTCACGCAATTATACTTATGCAGGCAACTTATGCATTCATTTCTTTCCTTTAGCTTCGAACTACTAGAAAATTTAAGAAAACATGATTATCTAAAAGGAGGATACTCTAGTCCCATTTCTCCTGAGACCTTCGACAACCAATTAAGAAGACCATAATACATGTGTGACACAAGAAGGAGAAAATTACATCAACATTTCATAATCTACAGTGACTAATTGCCTTTACATGTTTAGCAAAATGAAATGGTGGCAATGGCTTAGTCGTAGGGTCAGCCACCATTAGGTCCGTAGATATGTACTCTAACTTAATTTCTCCCACTTCTATTGCATCTCTACCAAAATGATACTTCATGTTAATGTGTTTAGTCTTTCCATGATACTTAGGGTCCTTAGTGTAAGCTAAAGCTGCCATACTATCACAATAGATAGTTATGGGCCTTTCCAAAGGCTCTAAGTGCTGAATAAAATTTCCAAGCCACCAGTGCTTTTGCACAATTGAAGCACTGGCAACAAATTCAGCCTCCATTGTTGACAATGTTGTGCAAGTTTGTTTCTTGCTACTCCAAAACATAGCCCCATTATTTAGCATGAAGACATAGCTAGATGTATATTTGCACGAATCACGATCACCACCAAAATCAGCATTAGTGTAGCCATGCAAAACAAGATTCTCTCCTTGGTAGCATAGCCAATAGTGGTGGAGAACCATGGGCATGTGAAAGACAAGAAGAGAAGCATAAATGGTGTGATCCACCTTAAAGAAGCCTAGGATATGACTTGCATGGACATGAGCTTGCAAAAGGAGGCTTAGGAGCTGAAATTGGATCAGATTTGAAGTCTGAATGTGCAAGGCAAGGGGCTGAACGAAATTCTCATATCAAAGGCACAACATTCAAGTCTAATGTTCCTAAAGATCCATTACTTGATGTTGGAGGCCTAATGACAAGAGTTAGGAACAAAGCAATGAAGCAAGCATTGAATTGTTTGATCCAAGACCTTCAAGAGATAAGGCCCATATTGTTGAGTCAGATTTCATCTCATAAAGGTCCAAGACGCCTTGTCTTACTCTTTGAAGCCCAACATGAAGTGTCCAAAGGCCCAAATGGAGTCCTATTGGGAGAACTCACTTAAAATACCATGTGACAACCATGTGCCACTTAAAAATAAGGAGAAGGACGTGATCTATAAGGTCCAATATGTTCAGCTCATGTCTTAATTAGTTTCCTTTTTGTTTGCCTTGAAATAAGGTCATCTAGTCAACACCTTTCTAAGTTTATTTTGCTTCCTTTTAGGATTGATTTGTTTCCTTTTATTTAGTTTCTTCTTTAGGACATTAAGTTAGGAAGTTTTCCTATAACTAGGAACCCTCTATGTACTTTGAAAGGGGTTTTTCATTCAGAAATAATATTGAATATTATTGAGAGCATTCTTGCTTCATCTAGTCAACACCTTTCTAAGTTTATTTTGCTTCCTTTTAGGATTGATTTGTTTCCTTTTATTTAGTTTCTTCTTTAGGACATTAAGTTAGGAAGTTTTCCTATAACTAGGAACCCTCTATGTACTTTGAAAGGGGTTTTTCATTCAGAAATAATATTGAGTATTATTGAGAGCATTCTTGCTTTCTTTTTATTCTTTGAAAATACTTGACTTATCGAAGGAGTGGTTTTCCTTTGTGGCATCCCAAGGTTAGAGTTCTAAGAGACAAGTTCTCTTAGGGTCTTTCCATTGATCAACATTCTTGCTAGGGTTCTAAGAGACAAGTTCTCTTAGGGTTCTTTCCATTTACCAACTTTCTTCTAACCCCTTTTCTTTTTGTGTTCTATTTCTATCTTTTCAATTTTCTTTCTTGTGCTTCTGAGTGTGTTTGATTCTAGTCGTTCCCGGGCATAGTTCCATCTTATTGAAGGTTATCTAGGACAAGTTCCTATGGTCTCGCATCAAAGAGTCTTTTGTACCCTTGAGATACCTAAAGATCCTTTTCACACACTTCCAATGCTCGATTCTAGGGTTAGAACAATATCTTGCCAATAGACCTATAGCTTGGCTAATGTCAAGCCATGTACACAACATGTTATACATTAAACTTTCAATGGCACTTAGGTATAGGACCTTTTTCGTTTCCTCCTTTTCTTGAGTACTACGAGGACACAAATCTTGCCTAAGCTTGCAACCATATGTAAGTGGCGTACTCATTGGTTTTGAGTTTGTCAATTGAACGTTGCAAGAATCTTATCAATATAAGGTTCTTGAGACAAGGCCAACATCTTAGCTTTCCTATCTCTCAGGATCTTAACACCAAGGATATAGGCAGCTTCTCCCATATTCTTCATGTCGAAGTTTGAAGTCAACCATCCTTTCATGGTTTTCAACAAACTCAACCCATTACTTGCTATCAATATGTCATCCATATATAGAGACATAATGGCAAATTTGGACGCAGAAGTGTACACATAAACACAATTGTCTTCATGCATCATCACAAAACCAAAGTTTGTGATTGCATAACGAAACTTCAAGTACCACTGTCTTGAAGCTTGCTTAAGACTGTATATAGACTTCTTAAGTCTACATACTTTGTGCTCTTGACCCTTTTCAGCAAAACCCTCGAGTTGTTGCATGTAAATCTCCTCTCTCAAATCACCATTGAGAAAGACAGTCTTTACATCTATTTGATGCAATTACAAGTCCAAATAAGCCATAATAGCAAGTAATAATCTGATGGAATTGAATTTCACAACAGGAGAGAAGATATCCTTAAAATCTATACCCTCCTTCTGTGTGAATCCCTTGGCCACCAATCAGGCCTTGTACTTTTCAATAGTACCATCAAAATTCAATTTTATCTTGAGAACCCACTTGTTTGCAATAGCCCTTCGACCAGGAGGTAATTCAACTATGTCCCAAACCTCAATTAGATGCAACAAACTCATCTCATCTTGCATTGCCATTAGCCACTTCTCTTTGTGAACACCTTCAAGAGCTTCTTGCACATTACTTGGTTCATCAATCTCAGATGACACCAAGTTTGCCTCACTTCCATCCAAAATCCACCATTCTTTTGGTAGTACAAATTGCCGATTTGAATGTCTCAAATTAGGCATGGCAGGAGGCTCATCATGATCTTGCCCTGTAGCTTGATCATGTGGTTCTTGAAGTCCTTCAACTCCCTCTTGAACTTGTTCATCAAGAACTTCTTCTTGTTGTTCATTAACAAGTGGGGATGCAGGAGGCACTTGAATAGCCTCTTGTTGAGGAACTTCCACCACAGAATGTGTAATCAATGGTGCTTCCAAAACACTAGACCGACCTTACACAAAGGTCTCAACCAACGCATCTAAATCACAACGTTCACCAACTTTAGGGAACTCATCCTCAATAAAATTGGCATTTCTTGGCTTCCAATCTTGTGACTTACGACCAAGAACATATTACCCTTAGAATGCTCAGAATAACCAAGGCACACTTCCTCCCTCTAAGGCCTAATTTTCCAAGAGGGTGATATGTAGCATGTAAATAAGCTTCACATCCCTAAGGACGAAGATAGTTTAAGTTAGGGGTTTTCTTCGACCATAACTCATATGGCATATAATTAACGGACTTAGAGGGCACTCTATTCAAAATATATGTTGCACTAAGCAATGCATCGCCCCAATAGACAACATCCAAGTTGGCCTTAGCCATTATAGATCGTACCATATCTATAAGAGTCCTATTCTTCCTTTCGACTACTCCATTTTATGGAGTCCAAGGAAGTGTGAGTTGCCTCACAATGCCCTTTTGGTCACAAAATGCCTTAAAATCATTTGACATGTACTCGCCACCACAATCAGTCCTCAATGACTTGATCTTCTTACCCAATTGATTCTCCTCTAAGTGTAAATATGTTTCAAAGCACCTCAATGCTTCACACTTGTGCTTTAGTAAGAATACAGGGGTAAATCAAGTACAATCGTCAATGAATGTGATAAAGTATCCAAACCCAAGTCTGGATACAATTCTCATTGGTCCACAAAGATTAGAGTGAACTAATTGTAAAGCTTCTTGACTTCTAGTTGCCTTGCCAAGAGGCTTTCTTGTGGCTTTGCCAATAAGACATGATTGGCAACTTGGTATGGAGACCTTGGACAATGATCCAAGTAAGCCACATGTGGCCAACTTAATCATACTTTCTTGTCCAATATGTCCCAAACGCTCATGCCAAGTCATCTCAGTAGTAACCTCAGTTACATAGAAACTAAAAGTAGCAACACTCATGTTCAATTCAAACAACACGTTGTTTACTAAACAAGAACACACGACTGCGTTAGCTTTAATAATATCCACAGATTTATTAAAGAAATTCAAGCAATATTCAAACTTTAACAAAGAACATACAGAAACCAAGTTTCTACAAAACGTAGGTACATAGAGAACATCAATTAGCAACAAATGTCCTTTGTTTAGAGGAACTCTACAAGTTCCAATCCCTTCTAATTCAAGGCTTGCATTGTCCCCCACAAAAACATGCTTTGCTCCCTTTGGCAACTTCCTAAAGGCCAAGAACTAAGACTTTTCTTTGGCTATGTGGTCCATTTCTCCCGAATCTATAATCCACAAAGAATCAGATTCAATTAAGTATATGCATGACACAACATGCACAAATGAAGTAAAAACGGGATCATGTACCTTAGGAGGTGCTTTGCACTCATTAGCAAAGTGCCCTTTATTACCACAATTGAAGCACTTCAATTTGGCATTGTTGTGCTTCTTCTTGTACTTTGTCAAGGTGGCACCGTTCCCATTGTCTTGATCATCCCTCCTTTTCTTCTTCCCTTTGAACTTGTTCTTGTGAGGAAAGGAAGTTCTGGCAACATATGCCTTTGAATGGTTCTTGATTGCCATCACCTCTACCTCTAGCAGAAGGTACCTTGCAATGTCATCAAATAACTTGATTTGAGAGTTGTGGCATACATTGACCTTCATCAATTGCCACTCCTCATTAAGAAAGGAATGAATAATTGCTTGAACTTGTTGCTCATCAGTGAGCACATGACCAGTGGATTTGAGTTGGTGAATCATGCGTGACATCTCATGTAAGTGGGAATTCATGGTGTGGTCAACCCTCTTACTATAATTCTCAAACTTGAGAATCATATCTCTTTGTTTCTCTAAAGAGACATCTCCATACTAAGTCTTGGTCGAATTCCATATGGCTTTGGCCTACTCAAGCATAGAGAAATCCACCATGAGTTCATCAAACATGGTACTCAAGAGAGTAACACGGGCTGTAGAATCTGTCTTTGTATATGCCTTATAGTCATTAGAGTTTCTACCCACCTCTGGTGGCTTGACCATATGGAAGAGCACATCAAGTGTATCTTACTCAGTTAAGATGAATTGAACCTTTTGTTGCCAAATGGAGTAATTATTTCCATCAAGCTTAAGGTCTTTATTTAATTCAACAACAATATTCTTACATGTAATCTACATTGATGCAATTATCACATGTAAGTGCATTTCTACCACAACAAGACTTGATCAAGCAACATGCATGAGAAACAACTATTTCATGCTAAAACATAGCAAAAGAAATGCATATACCATTCAATTAGAAATATTTCAATATGCTTTCATTGATTCACAAAACATGCTCTCAATAAAGCCTTCAATTTAGCATGACAACTATCACACATAGAACATATAGTAATAAACACGTTCACATGCCATTATCATGATTGCCCTAAAAACTATATACCAACATATTAGTATGTCAATTTTATAATCATAAAATCATTTCAAATCATGCTTTCAACCTAAGGCTCTGATACCATTTGTTGATTTTAGATCATAACTCAAACAAGAAATCTCATGATTTCATAAGCACGCAAGATCCGACGTATGTCACTAAGAAGGGTAAGATGATATACTAACTTGAAAAGCAGCGAGTAACTCCTATGCTTGATGTTTTGCCTCCCTTGTGGAGATCCACTATGAACGGTCCGTTTCATCTGGTACCAGCCGGTACTAGCTGATATTTATAATACTGACTAGTACCGAAAATTTTGAAAAATATAGGGATTTTTTTTCAAAATTTTCAAAATTTTTAAAAAACTACTCTCCCACCTCCTTCTCCCTTCTTTCTTTCAAAGTTTTTATAATTAATTATTTATTTAAAATTTTATTGTGATTTTTTTTAAATTTTAAAATAAAATAAATATTTGTATTACTAATAATAATTATGCATTAAATTAAACTTAAAAATAAATTATTTTATTTAAATTTATTTAAATCTTTGATATAATATTTATTAATAAAGTATTAATAAAAATA
>JAOQMS010009959.1:0-16727 GCA_027563885.1 Erythroxylum longipes
TATTCCTCCAACATCAACCAGGATGCCTAGCCAAGTTTGAATCAATCTCAATCAGGTAATAAAACAAAATAAAAAAAATTACAAGAAAGATGCAGAAATCGAGTTGCAATGCTAAAAATTTTTGAACATTTCCCAACTTTCCACATTTGTAGAGGATTTTTGGGATCTAACTTTTACCAGCTGGTGTAGGATAAAACATTTACACTCAGAAAAGAATAGTTGAAAATTCACAAATTCAAAGCTCTCACATTCACGTTCTTGCTGTGAGCTGCTGTGCAATTTAGAAATGGAAGATGCCTGCAGATATTTTTTCTTCAACAATTTGACATACTACATGCCTACCGGTTTTAGCTATAAATCTGAGTGAAAGAGAACCAAAATCAAATTCTTTTACCGTTAGAACTTTTGAGGTTCGAGGGATGGTTATGAAGAAGAATGTCTGAAGTTCAGTCAAATGGACAACAAAATTATAATAGGGGAAAACAGAAACATGAAGCAGGCAATGTACAAGGATAGTTCTGCACCTTTTTATTACCCTTCATATCTACCACAATAGTGGGCATTGCTTGATCTTGAAATCTTTCCAAGAAGACAACACACTTACGATAATCTTCAACTCTGGTAGATCAAAAATATGCACTTTCTGTAACTTCTGAAATTTACACTCCGGTGAGTTATATGCAAACTCAGAGCCCAACTAATCACAGGACTTGATTTCAGGAACTTGAAGATCTTGTGGAAGCTAAATCAAGGAGGATATCTTTTGGAAGCTTTGGACACAGGTCAACTTTTGGACTTTTTAGAGATGGAAACATGCCTCCAAAACTCTTCAATTCTGGTAGCTCAAACAGATACAACGAGTGTAACTTGTGAAATTTATACTTCAATGCGTTATCTCCAAACACAGTCACCAACTTATCGCAGGACTTGACTTTGAGAACTTCAAGATCTACCGGAGGCTGGGTTGAGGGGGGCAAAATTTTTGAAAGCATTGGACACTGTTCAACCTTTAAACATTTCAGAGATGGAAACAGACACCCAATGCTCTTCGATTCTGGTAACAGATGCAACGAGGGTAACTTGTGAAATTTATACTCCAACGAGTTATCTCTAAACACAGTCACCAACTTATCGCAGGACTTGACTTTGAGAACTTCAAGATCTGGCAGAGGCTCGGTTGAGGGGCAAATTTCTGAAAGCATTGGACACTGCTCAACCTTTAAACATTTCAGAGATGGAAACACACATCCAATGCTCTTCAATTCTGGTAGCTCACACAGATGCAACGAGTGTAAGTAGTGAAATTTATGCTCCAATGAGTTATCTCCAAACACAGTCACCAACTTATCGCAGGACTTGACTTTGAGAACTTCAAGATCTAGCGGAGGCTGGGTTGAGGGGGGGCAAATTTCTGAAAGCATTGGACACTGCTCAACCTTTAAACATTTCAGAGATGGAAATACACATCCAATGCCCTTCAATTCTGGTAGCTCAAACAAGTGTAACTTCTTCAGTGATAACTCTGTTATCACTGAAGCTTTCTCATGTTCAAACACAGTCTGTAACTTATCACAGAAATGAATTTCAAGGACCTCAAGGTTCTCTGGAAGCAAGGATGAGGTGAAGATGTTTGTAAGCTTCGGGCAGCAGTCCAGAAACAAGCATTTCAAGTTCTGAAGGACCTTATATTGAAGGTCATTCACAACTTGAAGGTTCCCCTTGTATATTGTTTCCAGATGTGGAAGATTTGAAATCCACAGAATCTCCAAATTTTCTCCGAATCTTGCTTCTTTCTCTTCTTCATGAATAATGATTTGCAAGTTTTTGCATCTGTCAAACCAACAACCTTTCATGCCCTTAGTGTTGTCAGCTCCTAACTCAGATAAGCTACTCAGTGATTGAGTATCATTGAACATCACATAAGAGGCAAACTTAAGAATATTACTAAAACTTTCAGGAAAACTATGAAATCCATGAATCTCAAAAAATCTGTCTTCTGTTTCATGATGAGGGGTGTGTCTAGTCAAATAGTAGTAAATATCCCTGACAAATGGTTCTTTGTCACATTGGATAATTTCCTCTTTCCCTTCCTCCTTCGCAGGACAAATATAGAAATGAGGGTAGGTAGCGCAAGTGGATGTCGAAGGCTCATAGGTATCAGCATGGACATCATCCAACTTGAAGATGCTCAATCCATCAAAATGAATTTCCTCAGGTAAGCACTTTATCTTCCCCCATTCAATATCCTCCAATTTTGAAAGAGTAAGTATCTTAAGACTGTTCAACTCCAAGATCTCGTGAGGTATTCCTTTCATGTGGCTCTCTGATGAATTCACAACCTCATTTTCAGAAACAGTTCCAAAAGTTGACACTTGACTTGATACTGAAGAATTACTGGGTAAAAGCTGACTGACACTCAAATGCTTAGCCGTTGGTGGATATACCTTGAGAGGGACTCCAGAAAGGTTTACAATCTGAAGGGAAATCATATTCTTTAAGAATGATGTGTCAAAATCTTTGAGGTTACTTGTACCAGAGAGATTGAGTTGTTGAAGACGAGAGAAGAATTTGAAAGATTGAGTTGGTATCTCCATCAAAGCCTTACAACCCGATATATCAAGAATTTCAATTTTACGGAGATCGTCCATCTTTGGAAACTGAAAAAGGTTCAGACATCCAGCAAGTAAAAGTCGGCAAAGGTTGCCAAGTCCAGAAAGTGATGGTACCTTCTTAATTTTGGTATTTGAGATGTTGAGAACTCGAAGATGCATCAACTGACTGAAAGATTGGTCCACAAATTCAACCAAATTCTTGGCATTCGAAAGATCAAGTAACTCTAGTTTTTCAACAGCAGATGTGGAAGGAAATTGAGTAATTTTCTCACATCCATTTAAAATGAGACTACAAAGGCTTCTAGTCAGAAATGGTAGTTTTTCAAGTTTTTCAATAAGGGTTCGTGAAAGATCAAGCAGCTTAAGTTCATACTGCTTTGGTTTCTGTGGTTTCCCAATCTCAGAAAAGTGGCTACAACCTGAAAGGTCAAGAGTTTGAATGCTGTCTGGAAGGCCTGGCAATCTTGTTAAGCACTCGCAATCTCGTAAGAAGATTTGGTTCAGCTTTGAAAGGTCCTGTACAAAAGGAAATGTACTAATTTGGGTTTGGGAAAAGTTAATCAGTTGAAGTTTATGCAATGAATTGAAATTGCGGTTACTGATGTCCTTCAACTGTGTAGCACCAGAAGTATCAAGAACCTCAAGGTTCTTGAAAAGGGTCAGCGTTGGTACTGCTTTCAAGCTAGAGCATTCCTTAAGGATTAACCAACGCAATGTACGATGCTCTTTGGTTGGAGAATCCAGTGATGTAATCTGGACTCTGGATAGATTAAGACTCCTAAGGTTAGTCATGTTATCAAAAATATTAAACCCAATTTCCCTCAAGGAACTAGCATCAGATATCTCAAGAACAGCTAATGCCTTAAGATTCGAGATGAACTGCACTTCGTCCAACATCTCACATCCTCTTAGCAAAAGCACTTCAAGTTTCTCCATGTTAGACAAAGACAAGGGAACAGATCTAAATCTGGGTTGGAAAACAGCAAGAACTTTGAGTTCCTTCAGATTATGAAAGAAGTCAGGAGATCCCTCAGATAGTTTATTTCCATCAATTAATAATGTAGAAAGCCTCTCCCAGCTTTTAGGGTTGCACACAGTTTTTATCATACCATCTGCAAGTGCAATTTTCCCAAGAGAGTTCCATTCTCCTTCATCGTAAATGTTAGCTAGTCCTAGATTGGCAGTGCTACCAATCCCGTGAACACGGTCATCAATCACCTCCAGTGCCTTCTTTTCCATGGTCACGATGTTGTCTTCTTGTATTTTAAGCATTCCTCGATCAATAAACTCCATAAGAACCCTATGGCCCTTCATGTATCCTTTCTTTATGCAATCTGTAAAACCAAGATATCCCTCCATCATCCAACTTGCAATTAATTCATTATAATGGATACCACCATGTTTTTCAAACAGTTGCCTGCTATACCAGCAGCAGCTTTTCAATTCACTGCTGGGCAACATGTCATACCCACAACGAAATAAGTCCTTCACACCATCATCTACCTTCTCACAAGCTCTTTCAAAGGCTTTTTCCAATGTCCACTGTTTGGAACTGTGCTGTGCGATGTCCCTCAATGCTTCTGCTATCACTATAATTGCAGCAGGTAAATCCTTACTCTTCTCCAAAATATCTTGTTTGGCTTTGGACAGAGATTCAGGGACCTGCAACTTGGCTCTGGTTTCAAACAGAGATAACAATTCAGCTTTGGACAAGCCCCCCAACTCAATCAGTTCCCCTGTTACTTCACCACTGTCGCTTTTACGTCTAATGACCAAAAACCTGAGTGATTTCACTTGATTTGGACGGATAAAGGAGTTTAATTTGTCTATAATCTGGTTCCCGGTCATCTTACTCCCCTCATCGTCCAAGATCAGAAGATATTTCTTTCTCCCAAGCAATTCGGAAATCTTTTGTTTCAACTTTTCTTGTAGTTCCTCTTCTTTTTTCTTTTGCTCGCCCTCCTCCATCTTGTTCATCTCTTCCTCATTATATTCTTCATCTTCCAACTCATCACCAGAGCACAGCAGAGACATCTGGCTGGCAATGCTCTGGAAAAGAGACATTTCATCGTACTGCTTATTTAGATACAGCCATAGAGCTCCATCAAATAGGCCTTCATCAATTGCGTACTCACTCATTACTCTGGCCAGCCATGTCTTCCCGCTTCCAGCCTCCCCGTGAAGAATAATAAACCTCACCTTTTTATCACTTAACAGATTCCAAATCATTTCCTGCACTGTTTCCTCCACCATTGCTGACCATAAAGAAAATCTAGCATAAGAATCTGGAAACAGCAATGGGAAAACACAAATTTCTAAAGAGCAGCAACTCGATCCTGTCATTACCAGACATTGTTTGTAAAGATGTATGATGACCCAAACTTCTCTGCTTTTGACAAACTTGAATCAACATAAACTATTATTCTTTATTATTTCAAATTTGCATATGATCGTAGACATTGTACATGAGTAATTTTGATGTATTAAGGATCCAGAAGAATAACTTAGGGACATGATAAGTTCGAGATTGCATCAGTTTCCATTTTCATTTTTTAAGTGTTCGATTTACTGTCTTAATTAAGTCTTTGTTACTAAGCTGTAGCTTTTGAGGATCAACAGTGTTCTTCATTCTTTAAACATACATGGTTTTTAGATTGCAAAATCAAAGAATCCACGTTTAAAGTGAAATCTTCAAGAATTTCCAAAGAACACAGATTACCCATAATAAGCCTACAAACAACTTTGTACATAAGAAGAAGTAGAACAGAAGAGAAAACCACACTCATCCTTTGAGATTCCTCATAAGCTTAGATGGCAAAAGGTTTCAAAGGAGCATCTTGCAGCACATTCCACCCTCTGCAAGTCCTTTATCGTGCCATCACAAATAATTAACTATAATGCAAATAAACAACTCATACAAGAAAGCTTCGTTCCTTTGAATGTCATTTAACCATATCCAACTATTGATCTATGGAAATCCAAAATGTCAACAGGCTGGATATCCACTTGTGTATCAGAGGAAGCATTTGCAGTTCTATCAAGTAGTTCTAGTAGCTAAACAGTTCTCTACTTACTTAGCATCTGCTAATGCATCCTTGTTTGCTAATGCATCCTCCAACACATTTTTTACTCGTAAAAGCATGCTTTTCACGAACAAAAATTTAGCTTCTGCTGAGCAGAACAACAATCTTTTCCAACAGGTCACAGCCAAATGCCCTACTTCTTAATTATCCGGCAACCATGCCACTATGACTTTCTGTATATTCTTCTACAAAATGACAATGAAATCTAAGGATCTTGTAATACTCGGAGTCTAGAGAGAAGAGGAGAGATGATATCTTACCTTCTCGGGCAGGCATGATTTCACCCTCGACTGCCATTTTCTCTTGGTATCTGGTTGTTGAGAAAGTAAAGGTCTTGTACAATTGCAAATGATGAAGAATAAAGACACTGATATCATGAAATAACCAAGAATAAGTCAATCAGTATCTCTTCAAACATTAATTTCATTTCATTGTCCCTTCATTCATATCATGAAAAATTATGCTCTCTGACTTTTTACTTTCAGAGAAATGCAGAGAAAACTACTGGCAATTATCCCATAAACAAGATAAACCCAGAAAAGTAAAAGAAGAAATAGCCGAAAAGCATGGTAGTATCGCAGAATATGAAGCTGAGAAGAACCTGGCAATCTGGCAATATCCGAGCAAGCTTGCTTTTTCCTGATCAGAACCTGAACACTCCACTTCTTATTTAAAGGTCAACCTCGTTGCTTTATCTATCTAACTAAATTATTTGCAAGTTGATTAACGAAATAAAAAAGACAAAACCCTAAAGGTATCTTCGTCAAGCAGTCACATGGTGCTAATTTAGTTGATTTGAACTCTATCTTTCAAGGTAAATTCTGATTCAACAAAATAGAAATGTACAAAGCTTTGAACCCATGAAATCCAAACTTATTCAATTACTATTCCATGTTCATATCGTCATTAATAAATAAAAATAAAAAAAGCAGCTATTACTTATATATACACATTAGATATCTTAGCTTTGTCGGATTAATTCTAGGCTCTTAAGACTCCACTCTAAAAGTCCTAGAGGAGGTAAATTTGAAATCTTAAGGTTCCTCAGGTTCTCTAGTAGTTCCAACTTTCACACTGCCGCTGGAAGCGAGACGTCCGCAATTGATCCGACCAAGGAACATGCCCAGGAGACTAAAGCATTATCAACAGAAATTTTTTTCCCTCTTTTCTCCTTTTTTATGTCTCGAACTCAAGACCTCTTATAAAAAAAACTTAAGTAAAAAATTGAAAGTAATTAAGCTATTCCAACTTGTCACACCAATTGCTTTATGTTACCGAAGTCTGTCTTTAATATTTTTCCAAAAGACAGTACTGCTCTAGTCTTTAACGCACCAACCACAACAAGAGAGCTTTAGGAATGGCGATGAGCCGACCTCGCTTCTATGATAATTTTTCTTAAAGACTGTGTTACATCATTCTTTAACATCATTTTTATCTTGAAAGAAAAAAGGTGCAATTGATTGTAAGAAATGGATTGGAAATTAGAAAAAGTCATTCTTAACTTAAATAAAGAAACAATTTTAAATTTTAGAGTAGCTTAACCTTTTCCTACCCTTCTAAGAGATGGTTTGACCACAAAGGTATGCTTAAGAGATTACAACTCACTTTGTTAACTTCGAAAGGATGTCTAACTACAAATAGGAAAATGCAGAACATGCAAATATTAGATCAATTTTATGATTTAATTATGAATTATTGAACTTAAAAATGCATGAATTCCTTTTTTTCACCCAACAAAAGAAAAAAATATTAGGGAACTAAAAAAAAGTAATAGGAGCATCCATCATTTCGAATAAGGTAGTAAAGGGTTGAGAAAAATACATATTTATATAAATGAAAATAATATAAATATAAGTGTATGGTTTAATTTTGTCTGTTAAGCTAACATTTTTAAATTTAATTTTGAAGAAAAGGTTCAACTAACGAAATGCTAGAGGCACTCTCATAAAAGAAAAAGCAATATTTGTAATCAAAATTGTGAGGTTTATTCTATATTTGTTTGGAATACAATTAATATTTTCACACGGAATGTATTGGAATTACAAAACAAGTGAAGAATGATTGGTACGCTTAGGAGAAAAAGAGGAATCCCAAAGTCCTAAACGATATTCTGTTCCTATTAACTAACGACTTCCTATTCTGATCCATCTTATTTCATTCACACATTTATCTGAATCTCATACAAATGTGTGAATGAGATAACATGAAACACAATAGGAACATATTAATGAAAACATATGATCTATTTCCCCAAAGTATGATAAAAGCCCAAAATTATTGCTAACTTATTCAAGGATTAGAAAACGTCCCAAAGCAGAACTATGAGCCTAACAGCTATTTTGGTTATTTCCCATAGATTTTTATTTTTCTATTATGAAGATTTTTTGCCCGAATAAGTAGGGATTGATTCTGCTTCCTAATTATTAGGAGTATCTATGCATTATTAAGTCAAAAAATTTAGTTTAGCATATTTTCAGAATCTGTTATGATATTTTCTGTTTTACTATATTTTCTGCATTATAAATACCCCTCGACAGAAGGAAGGATTTAGAAATAAGAGTTTAATTCTTTCATATTGTTATTCTCCGACTATTGGCTATTGAGAGTGATTAAAGTGAAATTCTTGCTTGTTCTTAATAGATTTTCCTTCCTTGTCAGGTACTTATCAATTTGGTATCAGAGCCTAGTTGAAGATGATGGCTACAAGTTTTGTTATATTTCACGCGTACAATCACAAAATGAAAGTAGCGAAAATAAAGAAAGAATGACACAAAGATTTAATGAAATTCGGCCAATTAAGCCTACGCTCTCGAGCAAGAGCAGAGAGAGGATTTTCACTGTGAAGAAAAACGATACAGATAGATCCCTTTTACAACCAGGTCTTTATTTCCTTTACAGAAAGCATATCCCTTTTACAACCAAGTCTTTATTTTCCTATCGGCCCAAGCCCTTCACTTCCAACACAGATTTCTATTTTTATCCAAGTCGGATAGCACCGCGACCTTATCAGATCAGATCGCCATTTGGATCCACCACAATTTTAAGACAAAATAAAAACAAATTCCTCCAATAATCCCCGTCCATCAGACGACCCTATTGCTTCTGCACCAGATACCTTAGCCCATTGCTGCCCGTCTTGACTCCTTGGACGTCTTGGCTGACAAGGTAGCTGCTCTTGAAGTAGCTTTTGAAAAGAAGAGGCAAAGCAGACAACGTTCACATTGGGCAGATGAGAGTGATGATGATTCTGATATGCATACCAGATACAGAAGAGGCCCTCGTCCCTTGCACACCAAAATTGAATTTCCCAAGTTCAATGGAGGTGACCCACGAGGCTGGATTCTAAAGGCAGAGAAGTACTTTCGTTATTACGAAACCCCAAATGACTTGAAGGTTGCTCTTGATTTGTTTTCATGGGTAAACTCAGAATCGACAGTTTTGTATTGGGACGAATTGATCAAAGCTTTGCAAAACACTACGGACCCCCAGAATACCAGAACTCAGATGAATACCTTAGTAGCATCAGACAGAACGGCAAAGTGCAAGAGTATCGTCAAGAATTTGCTAAACGTGTCGCACACGTCTCTAACTGGCCAGAACATGTCTCCTCGAGGTGTTCCTAAGCGACTTCAAAGAAGAACTGAAGTCTAATGTCCGCATTTAAAAGCCTCGAGTTGTGTATAAAGCTGCTAGCCTAGCCCTAGAGTTTGAGAAATAATTATCATACTCGCATAGATGTTTCGCACGAGTCTGGTCTAACGAGTCTGGTCCTCAAACATGTTTCGCACGAGATAGCAGAGGTAATGCATTGGAGTCCTCGAATTCCACTAGGATGCTAGTGTCAAGTTCGAATTCGGCCAAACAAATAGCAGCGATCCTGGCAAAGCAATCCCAACTCGATACTAAACGTTAGTTTCGGTGAGACAAGGGTCCATGTTCTCACTCCTCGAAATCACCAAAGAAGATGAAGAAATTATTCCTCCATCCAAAACAATGAAGCTAAAAGGGGCTATTCTGGGTCGTGAGGTTTTAATTTTAGTGGACAGTGGGTCCACATATAATTTTATATCTGAAGTCATAGGATTTGAGTTGCATCTTCCAATTCAACATATTTCTTATTTTGGCGTCCAAATTGAGAATGGAAGCACAGTCAAATGCAATCGGGTATGCAAAAATATTGAAGTAAAAAATTCTTATTTAATTATTACCCAAGATTATTTTCCTTTTTCCCTAGGCGGCACTGATCTTGTTTTGGGAATTAATTGGTTGGCTTCCTTGAATACCACTCAAGCCAATTGGAATAAAATGTTTATGATTTTTTGGTTGAATGGAAAAAAATACAAACTTCAAGGTGTGACTCTTGAGACTAATGCCCCTGTTCATCTTCAAAGCTTGCTTTTGACTCAGGAGATAGTTCTAAAAGATACATCTAATTGGACAAGAGCCGAAGAAGAGAGGACACTTGGAAACTCACAAACAATGCACGCAATTTTCAACGCCGTTGATGAAGGACGCTTCTTAATGATATCGACCTATGAGTTGGTTAAAGAAGCGTGGGATACTTTGCAGACTATTCATGAAGGGTCCAATTATGTGATAACGTTAAAACTACAGATATTAGCTGTGAGATTTGAAGAACTGAAGATAGATAAAAATGAGACTATTAGGGACTTTCATGAAAGATTGCACGATATAGAGAATAAGACACATCAACTTGGGAAGAAATATTTCAATCTGAAACTTGTTAAGAAGACGTTGAGATCACTACTTCTAAGATTTATTCCTAAAATTGCAGCAATCGAGGAGACTCATGACATTAATGACTTGTCGTTTGAGAAGGTAATTGGAATTCTTTCCGATTTCGAAATGAATTGATTGAGAGGCAAACAAGAAAAGAGCAAAGGATTGGCATTACAAGTTGAAACTGAAAAAGACATAAATGATGTAGAAGATGAATCTGATGAGAATGAGGATATGAAGTTATTGACTAGAAATTTTAGTAAGTGGCTAAAGAAAGTGAAAAAGGACAGATCCGATTTTAGTCAAAATTGTGGGAGCTCATCAAATAGTAATTTCAAACAACAAGGGAAAACTTAAAAGAGTGAAAGAAAAATGAAGAAAATTCAATGTCATGAGTGTCAAGGTTTTGGACTTATGCAAATGAAATATGCTAACACTTTGAAGAAGAGAAAAGGAAAGTCCTATACAAGTACTTGGAGTGAGAATGAATCCGGAAGTGAGTATGATAGTAAAGAAGAAGCTGTGAATAATGTTACGTTGGTTACTTTGTATAGCAAAAGCCCAGTTACTTGCTTGACAGCAACTGAGAAGGAAGTAACTAAAGACGAAAAAGGGAGTAAATAGGAAAATTTTGAGATAAATGCAGACAAATCAACTCAAGGCTTGACCTTGGATTATGACAGTGATGAAAGTAGCTCGGGTGATAAAAAAGAGAACATTTATGAGACTTATAAATTAATGTACGAAAAATCAAGGAATCATCTCTTCTTTTTGTGCCCCGTTGCTCAACCGATTTGGACCCAGGTCCTATCCTTTTGTGGCTGGCAATTGTCTGACATGTCTCTTGATGGTGCAATTCACTACCTGGCGTCAACTTCTTCGCTTCCAACTCTTTCACGGGACACCTACACCATTGGCTTGGGATTGACAATTCGAACCATCTGGCAAGAGCGCAATGCGCGCAGATTTCAGGCCACCCGAAACTCCCAGGCCCAACTTACGGCTGCCATCACCAGAGGTATTCAGGAGATTACTCTAATGTCGACTCACGCCCCCCTCAGATAACAACCTCGCCTCGCAAGCTTACCATTACTAGCTGTTACCTATTGTTGTTAGAGCTTTGATCATTGATCTTTTATGTGAATGAGCTCTTGCATAGACATTCTGTACATATTTATTTACCTATTAATTAAATTTTTTCTTTTAAAAAAAAAAGAATGAAAGGTTAAAGGAGGAAAACTTCTCTATGAAGAATACTATTCAAGACTTGGAGAAGAAATTGATGTTAACTTTAGATGAGCTTGGTGAAGCTAGACTAAAACTAGTAAGTACTGAAAAGGGATTGAGGATGTTGAATGGAGGTATAGAAAAGTTAGAAAAATTAATGAAAATTAGTAAGGTTAAAAGGGATCTTCAAGGTATTGGCTACTAAGGTAACTGTTCCAAGGTGAATAATAAGAAAGATGACATATCCAAATATGACCAAGAAGAAACTTCGAGGAAGAATCGAAGGTTTGAACTCACATGTCACTCGGCAAATTTCAGAGGGACAAAAAAAAAGTTGTTACTTGAATTGAATAAAGCAGAAGGAACATGATTGCAGAAAAAACCAGAAAAAACTAGTAGGGTTAGGCCTGAGAGGTTTGCAGCTTTTTTTTATAGAGAAGTTGGAATTAATTCTCATATTCTCTTCATTGCTTCTTTTCTAAACTCCTTTATAAGGTTCTCTTCATTACTTCTAATCTAAACTTCTTTATAAGGATTAAAGAAACTCTAATCACCATCCTCCTGAAATTAAATATTCAATTGTAAAAGCATAAGTTCTAATAGATAATGCAAAATCAAAAACCTCAAGACAAGTTAACTATAGTTATAACTCAAGCACTAAGTATCATCTAATTGTTAGAGGTGGAAGCTTAGAAAGTTCATTGAATAAAAATTTCGACAAAACATTACTAGTTCATGCAAAATTATGAGTATATTTTAGGTGCATCAAACATGATTGAACTCAAATATTACCTAATCAAGAACATATCCAATATGGGTAGTGGAGTAGCTTTTGTTGCAACAATAAGTAGCATGTTTTGGTTCCTCAAACTCTCACAAGCATGATAGTAATATTCATCTTGTACTTTTTCTTCAGCAATTGTATTTGTTAAAGTAAGAGAATGGATATAACATACACTCTTAACATTCTTAGGTATTGGTATGCAATAAATGTGTAGGCCTTCAAACAACTGTAAAAAGATGCATCACAAAATTTGCCACACTCTTTGTAATCATCATAAAATGAATCATCATCACATATATCTTCAGCCACAAAACAAAAAAAAGATTGCACTTATGTTGCAGACTTGATGTTAGGTATTTGACATATTTTGTATCAAGGTTAAAATCACATTCTAGACACTTATAGCCAAAGTTTGAATAAGTTTTGCAAGCTTCGCAAGTAGCACGTCTAACTGTAAAGTGCAAGGGATGTTGGATGTGGAAGAGATGCCGAATATATTGAGGTTGGAATTCTTCAAAGCAGGATTTATGAAGAAAGAAACTACACACATAATATCAATAAGTTGGACCTGAAAATTGCGAGGAACATTTTAGTCATGGAATCTCGAGTTTCTTAGGAATAAAGGCAAATCTAATTTTATGGTTATGGGAGAAATGTAAAAATCCAATGTTACTCCCATTATCATTCAACTTTCGGTAATAGTTGCCGATGGAAAGGGTCCCTTGAGCACACATCCTGTCAAGAAAAAGGCCAAAAGCTCAAATTGAGGCTTAATCTTTTTGAGTTTGATAATTTTGGGACTTAAACTTAAAACCTACTTAGTAAAGGGCTAAAATTTCATGAGTTTGCTCAATCTAAGACTTTTTTAGACAAAATTAGGATGTGTTTACATGCGTCGTTACATACAACAACGTAGTACAATTACCCTTTTTTTAAATGCCATGTATAAAAGAGTAAAAGGTTTTAAGTTTTAACTCCAAAATTTTGTAAATTTTCATAAAAATTCTGGAAATTTTGTAAAGTAAAAAAAAGAGAAACAAAATAGTTACAGAAAACCCTAAAATCTCATCATTGCTCCCCTTCCTGATGCATTTTCACCATCGGCCATTCAGCTTCAGTCTTCTTGCAAAGGTTGTCTTGCTTGGTTCATGCATCTTCACCAAGAGTTGCCCTCGCTAGATCTGCGTTGTATCGTTCATTGAAGGGGTTGTGTCGGTTGGTTGATGCATCTGCACCGTCCTCCGATCCGCGCTCCAGTCTTCATTGAAGGAGTTGGCTTTCCTGATTCACACATTATCTTTTGAAACTAGAGTAAGTCCTAGAATTAAAGTATTAGCTATTAGACTTAAGAGCGATAAACATTTGATTATGAGAAGACTGAGGTTAGAGCGGTAAAAATAAGTTTGAGGAAGATAGTATGAATGAGATGGGTAGAAGCAAACTGATATTAGTTTTATCTTCTACTCAAAATGGCCAGTTGCGCAGAATAAGTAACTGCTAGGACTATCCAGTTTTCTATTGTGCTAAAATATAACTATAAATAGGTGTATTAAAGATGATTGTAAGCCATATCTTCAACACACGTCCAATATGAGCAGTATAGTGACATTTCTTGCAACAATAAGCAACATTACAAACATCATATTAATATTCTTTCTAAACCCATCTAACTACCGTTATTCGATAAATGTTACACAAAGCTATTAATAAACAAAAGTAAAAAAGCAACCATTACTTTATGTTACATAACATAAGTCTGAAACATGAAACGTTTAAATAAAATAATATCTTTAACCATATAGGATGACCTACGGTAAATCACAACATCATTGTCTTCTGAACCTCACCGATCAGGTAATTGTATGACTTGAGTACATGAATTTCAAGTGGCATATTTGATATTTCCTCAATGAACAACACGTTCTCATTTGTTTATAAGCTTGACCATTATGTTTCTATGCTTCGTTTCTAAAGTTGTAAACTAGATTGCAGTTAATGTTACTCAGTCTGTGGAGTTTGGTTTCTTTCTTTATCTTTAATTATGATGCTGACTGAAACTTTTGTCATGTTATGTCAGTCGGTCTTCAATAATGCAACTGTTCTAGGTGATGCGCAGTCAGGTCGGTCTACCTAAAGTCTAAATAAAATGGTTTAATTGGTTCTCTTTTATAAAAAGTCTTGAATTCGAGTCACTGAAAAGAAAAAAAGAGGGAGAATTTTTTCTATTAATGATCCTCTAGCTTCTTGAGTATGCTCCTTTGTTAGATTAATTGTGCACGTCTCCCTTCCAACGGTAGTGTGAGAATTAGAACTACTAAAGAACTTGGAGCTGATGGGAACTTGATGCTGAGCAGGATCAGTGATTAATCATCAACTAACCAATTAATATGTGATGATTTTTTGTACACAGAAATGTACAAATTACGTAAGAACCTGAGAGACCTTGAAGTTTCAGATTTACCTCTCTAAAACTCTTGGAGTGGGGTTATAAGAGCTTATGATTAATCCAAGAGATATTTAATGTTTTAAAAAAAAGTATAGTCCACTTTTTTAAAAATAAAATAACATAGAGTTCCCTTCAATCTTATGTATTAATCCAATTCTTATACTATATCAGAAAATCTCATCCACTTGTTCTTCTTGCATCTCATCTGCTTCTATAAAGAGCTGCCGGGAACATAAATAAGATGTCCCTTCAAAATTGAACAAGGCATTGCTAAATCACAGGAGATATTATTGATTAATTATTCTGTCAATCACATTCAACATTTACTTCATTACTCAAATATTTATTTGTTTATCTAATATTGTTTAGTGACTAGCGGACCCCACAGCTAATTAGCTTACTTAGTAAGTTAACTGATGTGCGGGTGCTGACTAGTGACTTTAGTTGACCATAAGTTGGAAACTATACAACTTTTTTTTTTAATTACATTAGGTATCCCAGTTTAGTCGGACTAATCTTAAGCCTCTAAGACCCCACCTCAAAAATCCTAGAGGATGTAAATTTGGAACCCCAAGATCCCTCAGGTTCCTACATAGCCTGTACATTTCTACGCACAAGGAGTCGTCACATACTTGATTGGTCAACTGCTGATTGATTGCTGGCCCCCTACTTAGCATCAGGTTCCCAGCAGTCCTCGGGTTCCCTAGTAGCTTCAATTCCCACGCTGTCGCTGGAAGCGAGGCATCTGTAATTGATCCGATCAAGGAGCTGTGCCTAGGGGGCTAGAGGATCATCAATAGGACAAATTTCTCATTTCACCTCCTTTAGCGTGACTCGAACTCAAGACCTCCTATAAAGGAGAGAAAGTTGGATATATAGACAAATTACAATTCAAATATTCAAGAAATCAAATGCAAACTTATACTACAAATGCTATGTCTTATTTTCCAAGTGTGTATAAATTTAATTATTTATTAGTCGGCAAATTTTTGTAAACTATTTAATTTTTATAAATTAAAATAAAATAATTAATTTTTATTTAATAATATTTTTTATTAAATTTTAAATTTTAAATCTTTTTCAATCATTTTTCAAATTCTCTAATTTATTCAATAGTTTTATTAAATTTTTAAATATTATTAAAATATTAACATTAATCTTGAACGTTCAAGTAACATTCTAATAAAAATTATAGTCTTAAAAATGTACTTTTGACTTAATTACAGACAGTAACAAAATAACAACAACAATAATAATAATATTTAATATAAAGCTCGTTAATATATAAAATCTATAGAGATTTAATAGCATACAATTTTACTCTTAATTATTAAAAAAAGGCTATTTCTAAATTACCAACACAATTTTGATAGACAAAAGAAAAAGAAAAAAAAAGACGGTCGAAAGTCCCAAGCTTATTCTGTCACAGTGCAAAAACACTCAGCTCGATGGTTCGGTAGTTTTGAATTGTCTCTACGATCTTTCATTATCAGAATTCAAAACTGGAATGGTTGGTACTGTAACTGGACCACCATCTTCTTGATTGCACATAAGACCCAAAAGACTCGTTTCTTTCTCTCTCTGAAAATTTAATTTAACAGTTTTGATTATTATGTGAAAATTTTAAAAACATTTAGCCACTAATTATTCTTGTTACATCTTACCAAGGCCATGACACCACATCAGCTTTTGCTTGAACAGCAGCCAGAAAAGCTTTCGAACTATTCATCCGGAAAGACTATGAAGATGTGTAGCAGTGTAGGCCTTCAAACAACTGTAAAAAGATGCATCACAAAATTTTGCACACTCTTCGTAACTGTTAGATATATATATAA
>JAOQMS010009970.1:0-16725 GCA_027563885.1 Erythroxylum longipes
TAATTGAAATACTTAATTTATAGTTATAGTTTATTTAATTTAACTTTTTTTTGTTTATATCTTATCCATTTTAGTTTTTATATATATCTTTATTATATTCTAATTATTTTTATTATATTCAAATTATTGCTATATATAATAATTATCTATATATAATAATTATCTAAATATAATAATTTATTGTTAAATAATGAAAATAATTCAAAATTTTGAATTATTAATTATTTTATATTTTATGAAAATTTTGAATTATTTTTTTAGAATTGTTTTATTTATCATCATAACTCTTTTAGGCTCCAAGCATGTTATTCATAATGTCAATACCTATAATGAATTTAGATAATGAATATTTGAGTTTACTGATTTTCCTATTTGATGTCTTATTTACTTATATCAAAATATTGTCATTATTGTTGACGAGAACCACACTTTTAAGTTCTGTCATGTAATGCATATCACATTTTAATTTCTCAATCTTATATTAAATATTTGATATTCTTTTTCACAGGCCCTATATTGTGTTAGAGAGCATCACTCATCTTTCTTCGTTGTAGTCTGAAGTTGTCCATCCATTTAGGTTAGTCGTCCAACTAATATTTACCATATGTATTTCTTTAATAATATGATTATGATACCTTTGGATTTTGTGTGAATGCAAAGGAGGTCTTCATTTTGTGTTATTGTTTAGAATATTCTTCTAATCATTGATGAGTTTTTATGTTTTTCTTTAATAGTCTATATTTATTGTATGTCGAATTAGTTTGAGATGTTATAGTTTGATCGGTTTGCATTAATCAACTTCGATTTGATTAATGCAAACTTATTAACATAAGGAATAAAAATGTTTTATAGACAAGAAAATTGCTTTCTATAATACACCCCTAGGACGGTGTATAGGCTGGAAACCCGTGATGCAGCTCCCGTGAGGCTTATCGGTGAAAAATTCCACAAGCCTAGGAATCACAGTGAGAAATTATTTTCTTGATTCACAGGTGTAAACAATGTCACGTACCATAGTTTTGAAATCAATTTTAGGTGATTCATTCAATTGGTTAATACTTAGGGGAATTTGTGTAAAGTTTAGATGTTCTGTAAATTTTGGAGAACATGAAGGATACTAACTATGGAATCACTATTTTAAATAAACAATTTTGCAGAAATGAGTCATGTTGATAGATCTTGGATGTATAGACGATTATCACGTGATGGTTTCATTAATCCTAAGTTTGTTGAGGAAGTTGAAGCTTTTATTCATTATGCATGTTCTCAACCTACATATATGGGTGGGCCAAAGATCAGATATCCATGTAAAAAGTGCAAGCACATTCGTTTTCTTCCTATTGATAAAGTGAACGTACATTTGTTGAGAAGAGGGTTTGTTCCAAATTATTTTAAGTGGGCACGACATGGGGAACAGTTGATTAATAGCACCACAAGAGCTAATGAAGCACAATCATCAGTGAGTTTAAATGAGTTTTAAGGGGGGATTGGATTTAGAAAAAATAATGTGGATGCAAATGAAAATCCTTACATGCAAATGGTTTATGATGTAGCCGGTTATACCTTTCAGGAAAATATAGAAAATCTTGAAGAAGAACCTAACCCCCAATCCAAACAATTTTTTGACTTACTACACTCAGCTGTCCAAGAACTATGGCCAAATTGTGAGATAATGACTCAATTTTCATCAATTGCTCGTATCTTGAACATAAAGTCTGAAGGGCATATTTCTGATCGTAGTTTTGATAAAATTCTTGGATGGTATAATGAATCATTGCCTCCTGATCACACCGTGGTTGATAGTTTTTGCAATATCAAGAAACTTATTAGGGGTCTTGGTTTGCCTGTTGAAAAGATTGATTGTTGCAAATTGGGATATTGGGGTGAAGATGTGGAATTAAAAGAGTGCAAATTTTGGGGACAATCTAGGTTCAAGCCTAGAAAGCATTCTATGAAAAGAAAGTTAGTACCATGGAAGTAGATGTATAATTTCCCACTAACTCCAAGACTTCAAAGACTATATGCTTCTGATGTTACTGTGTCTCACATGAGATGGCATAATGAACGCCAACAGGAAGATGGAATAATGAGTAATCCATTAGATACATTGGCATGGAAACATTTCAATGACACCCATTATGAGTTTGTAGCTGAAAGTCGAAATGTTAGGTTGGGATTGCTGACGGATGGATTCCAACCTTTTAGTCAATTTGGCCAGCAATATTCATCATGGCTAGTCATAATTACTTCTTATAATTTGGCACTATGGATATGTATGAAATAGGCATATATGTTCTTGACAGTGATTGTGCCAGGGCCTACAAATTCGAAGCATAAGATTGATGTATTCTTACAACCATTGATATCTGAATTGCAGCATCTTTGGGAATATGGTGTTGAGACATATAATGTGTCTCTGAAACAAAATTTTGTGTTGAGAGCAGCTTTGATGTGGACAATTAGTGATTTTCCAGCATATGCCATGTTGTCTGGATGGAGCACAGTAGGAAAAGTGGCTTGTGCTTATTGTGGCAATGATTCATATACGTTTTATCTTCCAAACGGGGGCAAAATATGTTGGTTTGACAACCACAGAAAATTTCTTCCTTCGGATCATCCATTTTGGTGCAATAAACAAAAGTTCATTAAGAATAGGATGGTAAAATCACCTCCTCCCCCTCAAAAAGCTGGTGAAGAGATATTGAAGGAGATTGAGGAATTAGGCTTGCTGAAAGTTATAGAATTTGAAACTGATGAAATTAATACAAGCATTAGCAGAAACTTTGGCTGTAGAACATGAAGCATCTTTTGGATTTGCCATATTGGAAAACTAATTTGATACGTCATAATCTAGATGTGATGCATATTGAAAAAAAATATTTTTGACAATTTGTTCAATACCATTATGAATATTGAAGGGAGGACAAAAGACAATGCAAAATCACGAGTTGATTTGAAACTTTTTTGTAGAAGGAATGAGTTACATGAAGACCTTCACACTGGTAAATATCTGAAAGCATGTTGAACTCTAGATAAAAAGCAAAATAAAATATTATGTGAATGGTTGAAAAGTCTAAAGTTTTCTAATGGTTATGTCTCAAACTTGGCAAGGAGTGTGGACATGAGGAAGTACAAATTATTTGGGAAGAAAAGTCATGATTGTCATGTATTTATGCAAAGGCTAATTCCAATTGCATTTCGGAAGTTGCTACCAATAAGGTTTGGGAAGTAATAACATAATTAAGTTTGTTTTTTAAAAGCTTAATATCATCTTAAATTAAGTTGGCTGAAATGGAAAAACTAGCAAGGGAAATTCCATTAATTTTATACAAGTTAGAAGGGATATTTCCTCCAAGCTTCTTTGACTGTATGGAGCATCTACCTGTTTATTTAGCACATGAGGCTAAATTAGCTGGTCCAGTTCAATATCGTTAGATGTATCCGTTTGAGAGGTACGTAATTTAACACAAATTATTGTAATTGATGCCATATCATGTTTTCATAACTAAAATTGTATAACCCTAGTCGATCATATAGGTATTTGCATCACTTGAAGAAAAATGTGAAAAATAAGGTTAGAGTTGAAGGTTTGATATGTAATGCTTATTTAGTGGAGGAAGCTAGTACATTTTGTTCACATTACTTTAAGTCGCATGTTCGCACAAGAGAAAGAAAAGTTCCTTGTAATAATGATAGGGGAGGAACTATTGATGCTGATGATAATTTATCCATTTTCACATATCTTAGACAAACATGTGGACGTTCAACTAGAAGAATGTTAACAGAGGAAGAAATTGAGTCTGCCTATGGTTATATTTTATTGAACTATCAAGAGGTTCAACCTTTCGTGCAGTAAGTTGAAATAGATTATTTGTCATTTGAATTTTAGTGTTATTCATAACTAAACATGTATAATAATTTTTTAGATTATACGATAATTTGTTACGTGAGCTCATGCCTGACAAAACACAGGATGATATCAATAAAGAAGTTGTAAGAAACTTTCCTCGATGGTTCGAGCAGTATGTAAGTTTTCCCTTACATACTTTAAAATGATTGAATTATAAAGTTTTCCCTTACATATTTTAAAATGATTGAATTATAAGATTTAAGTGTTCAACCCAGAAGATCGTAGTTTTAATTTGGTATTTTCTTTTCTGTAGGCCCTAGAAAATCCAATTGAGAACAAGTTCATATGTGATCTTGCGAAGGGACCTTTGGGAACTGTTAAATCATATCCGGTGTATTTTGTTAATGGATACTAATATCATATAGAAGATCATGGTCATAGCATGGCAACAATAAATAGTGGAGTTTGCATACAAGGAGAATTGATGGATTATTATTGCAAAATTATTGATATACTTGAAAGTGAGTACCCTGCATTGCCAATAAAGCGAAATGTGATATTTAAGTGTGAGTGGTTTGATCCAACTCCAAATGTTGGTACAAAAGTGCATAGCCGATACAATTTTGTTAAAATTAACAAGCGAAGAAGATTTCGACAATTTGAACCTTTCGTGTTGGCAATGCAAGCGATCCAAGTGTATTATATCCCTTTTCCTAGCTTACGTTAAGATAAGTCAGATTGGTTGGCTATTTGCAAAGTTAAACCTCGAGGTGTTTTTGAATCACATGGAAAAGGAGAATAAAGAATTGGAAGTGAAGCGTTTCAAGAAGATACTTATGAAATAAATTCATCTGTCCTATATGAGGATAATGAACCTTTGAACGATCCATGTAATGCATATGTTGAAATTTTATTTGGAGAGGACGAGGAGGGCTAGAAATCCGAAGAAGAGCCTGAATTTGATTCAAACTCTTCAGAAAAAGAAGATGATTTTGATTTACAATTAAGTGATGATGGCGATTAATTTGTGTTTGTAATTGAATATTATATTCAAGAAATCAATTATTTCCTTTTCAATATATTGTATAACATATTTTCATGCAAATTGTAATATTTCAAGAAAATTTAATTAAATATTAATTTCAGGTTGAAATATGGCACCAAAGAAAAGACAGGATATTTCGCGACCAAGATTTAGACCACGATTCGGAGGTGCTTACTATACAGGTGAAGCATCTCATGGTGTAGTAGCTAGAACTTAATCTCCTCCTCCCCTTCTAACTACTACATTGCAGATGAGGTACTTTCTGTAGATGCTGCACCATCCACGACCCCTACATCATTTACTACACCTACACCGACAAAGGTATCAGGGGTAAACAATGATGATAAAGGAAGTGGCCACCGGCCTGGAGCAGAGGGACCTGATGAAAGAACTTACATTACAATTGTCAATAATATGTAAGTGAAAATACATTGAACACTATATGTTTATGATTAAGTTATAAGTTTTAATATTCATAACGGTATAAAAATTTCCAATCTTATATTAAGTTCATTCCATCTGGACCGTGTTAAAGAAACATGACATCAAAATTCAAGGAGAAGATTGATATTAAGGGCTTTGCCTAGAAGAATATCTCTTAGGCGATAAGGGAATTTTACTATCATGAGTTTGAGGTACAATAAAAATTATTATTTTCTTTTTAATTAACAATTTTGTACATTTATTATATAAATATCATTACATCATAAGTATTAATTGAATGTTTTTCCTTTGTTTCAGAAATTCTTTTTAGGATTCTTAATTTGACGTGATCGTCTATAGAGTATAGAAAAGATGAGCACGTACACGTTATCGCGACTTTGTTGCTGCAATACACAGAGTAGGTGTACGACCGCCTTACATTTATGAAGAAATATGGAGTCGTTGGCAGCAGTATTGGACATCACCTAAGGCAATGTCCCTTTCAGAGCGTAATTCAGCCAACAGACATAGAAGACCGGAGGGAGAGAGTCTTCCTGTACATACGAGAGGATCTATTACCCATCAAGAGCATGCAGAGAGACTTGTAAGTATCTACACTTTAAATTTATATTGTCATTTCTTTACTTTGCTGTATTTCTATTGAATTTTATATGTGAATTTTTGAATGAAAATATGTGTTTCTTGATGAGAATGATAATGTTATAAATGTTTGATGCCATATATGACTATATTTTTTAGTTTTGTTCTTTGTTCAACAGGGGGTAGATTCACAAAAATAGAGGAAACTTTGCCGAAATTTTTATAAATTGTAATTAACTTATAACATTTTATTCTTATGCAGGAAAAGACTATGGGCATAAGGCCTACACCCCGTCAACTCTTTTTGCACACTCACATAAAGAAGTATGAAGGTGTGACATTCTTCAACAATCATTGTAGAGAACTCAATGTATGTGAAATTTATGGTTTAATATTAATGCTTAATAATTATAACTTACTAATATAAACATTGCCTTCTGATAGGACTAAATACAAGAAAGCATTCAACGACAATCTCAGCAGTCTGAAGATGTTGATGAGACTCAAACCTATCTTCATGCAGTAGGTGGTAGAGACCGTCGGGGAAGGATATTTGGGTTAGGCTCATTTGCGAATACATGTTATTCGCAATCCTCCACGTCCAATACAGCTGCATCTAATAAGCAGTCAGCATCTAATGAGAGAGTTGTTCAGCTTGAGAGCACAGTACAGATGCTGGCAACTCAGTTGCAACAGCCAATAGAGTACATAGCTCAGCTCCGTAATGAGATGGATGAGTTGAAGGGTAGGGGTAGGACCTCATCGCATCAATCAGAGCATTCCCTGTCTCTAAATTAATAGTGTACTTTAAAACATGTTATTAAAGATACGAAAACTTATTATGTACAGTTTAATGTTTTTATTATCAATTAAGATATTTTTAACTTTATATCATAAATCAATTTTATGTTTAAAAAATTAAATTTATGTTATTACATTAATAGATGTTTCAATTATGCAAAATAAAATTTATTAATGGTATTGCCACTACATTAAAAAAAAAACTTTTTTAATTCATTTGTTGACGGACACATGAAAATCTGTCGCTACCACTAAAACATTTACCGAGGAATAAAAAACATTCGTCGGTAATCACCAACAGAAGAACAAGTTCCATTGATAAAGTTGGAACAATTTGCACAAAAATACTGACGAAAAGACGACAACCTTCTGCGACAGAATATCCATCGGTAACTTTGTAACAATTTACCGACGAAAATATTCCAACTGTTAGTAAATATACCGATGGAAAACTATTTTCCGTTGGTAAATATACTGACATAAAGATAATCCATTGGTAAATTTACCGACGTAAAGATATTCCGTCAGTAAACTTACTGAAGGTAGAAATTATTCCGTCAAAAAATTTACCGACGGTAGCTAATTTTTTTTCGGTACTTATTAGCTATAGTTGTTTCCACAACACTTTTATCCGTCAGTAGTGTCTGTCGCTAATCTTACATACTGACAGAATATCTTTATTTTCCGTTGGTAAATATCGTCGCAAAAACACATTTTTCTTGTAATGATTGTCTCAATTGTGGAAGGTGAATAGCTAAAGTAGAGAATCCTCGAAAGTGTCGAATCCATTCCCCATCATGAATCAAAGTCGAGACTTTAGAGTTGAGTGGCAATCTATGCTGAAGGTGTTCGAAGACTGGATTATTGATAAGAGGGCTAATCTTGAGCTAGTTGTCATAATATTTTTGCCATCTTTTACTCAGTATTTAATGAATGGGTATATTAACTGTCTCATCTTTAGTAGCTCATTGAACATCCAAGAGAACTAATTTAATTTTACAATCTGCCAGAAATTTCACTTGGACTAGAGAATTTCTTTGTCCGTGAGAAGTCACTAAATTTTCTTGCACATTTACACTTTCTGTATGTTCCAAACTGTTGCTATACTCAATCCCCCTTGTTTCCTAGGGGTTATGTGACTTCTCACCACTTTACCTTAGCTGTTTTGGTAGATTATGTGCTTCCAGATCAAAGGAAGGCTCTGATCATCCTATCAATCACCTTTGTTATTCTCCATGGTAAGACAACGTGTGTTGTCCAATGTGTATACAAAATATTCAAGACAGAAATAATGAGAGTGATTCTTGCCGCATAAGATAATCTTCAATTTTACCAAGAATTCACCTTAAATTTTATCTTCTTAAAGACTGGACTACAATCTACATACTTGAGTTTGGATGTGGTGATAGGCATGTTAAGATATCGTAATGCAAGCGGTTGAAGGTTCATCCCCATCATTCGGCTTAGTTCTTCACCATTGTTCACGTCTAAAGAGATAGATGCTACTTTTCTCACCTTTGATTTTAAGATCTGATCACTTAGAAAATAATTTTAGAGTTTGGCTTTTGATGTTGACGGAAGATATATCTGCTCCAATAAATAAAATGAGGTCAGCAGCGAATATCAAATGAGTAAAGGAAAGTTCAGCACACTTGTGATGAAATTTGTAATATCCATTGTGAATCGTGAAGGCCTTAAGTAATATCAATACACCCTCCATTGTAATGGTAAAAAGATAAGGGATAAAAGATCCCCTTGTCTGATTCTCTTGGCATTCTTAAAGGGCTTAGTTGGGGAGCCATTTACAAAAATATCGATCGAAGAAGATTGGACAACATTCATAGTCCACTCGGTAAATTTCTCTGAAAAATCCATCGCCTCCATATAGATTCTAATATAGCTCTGGTTGAGAGTGTCATATGCTTTGTGAAAATTGATTTTCATCATACAACTACCCTGTCTCTTACCTAAAGAGTAATCTTTCAACAACTATTGTAATAAAAAGATATTATCCCCAATGCATCTATCTGGAATGAAAGAATCTTGTGATTTGTCAATGATCGCCATAAGCACCTTTTTCATTATGTCTGTTAATAGATTTGCGATAGTTTTGTATATCATATTACATCATGAGATTGCTCTAAAATCTCCTATGTTCGAAAGTTGTTTCTTCTTAGGGACTAAACACATATAGGTGTTATTTACTTCTTTAAACATTTTTCTAGAAGAGAAATACCCCAAAATAGCCTTAGTGAAGAGTGTCCTTATAATAACTTGGGTATATTGAAAAAATCAAACAGTAAATTCGTCAAGACTCGGTGCTTTAGAGGGGTGCTTTCCAAAGATAACTTATTTTATCTCAAGTTCAGAGAAAGGTTAAATCAATACTTCTTTAAGTTCCCTTCGAATCGAACCAACTAAAATATTTTTCATGCTTTCTGTCAGTTGTTCATTCACTTCAGGTCTTATTAGCTGTGTATAAAAGTTTCTGGCCATTTCAATAATAGCATCTTGATTTGAATGTAAATGTCCCCTGTAGTCCCTTAGTTCAATTATTCTATTGCGGTTTCTTCTTACTAGCAAGGTTGAGTGGAAGTATTTTGGTAGAGTAAAGAACAAATTCAATGATCAGAAAATTAAGAAGAAGAAATCGGAATCAAATGGCCAACATCTGTCACAGTAGCAGTAAAACTCCAAATACAAAATAAAGAAGATACTGACTGGTTAACCAGCCCCTAGGACAAATATTCCCAATACTATCACTCAGTAAATAAAATACTCGCTCAATGCCCCACACCATCACACACCCTTACTAACAACAAAATTCCCTAACTAACTCTGCCATATAATTATTCTTTTGCTGCAAGATTTGGTCTTTTTCCTTTGCTGAGCCTTGGTTTCCTCCTTTGTGCCTTCTAGAATATACAATAAATCCTCTGGGCTTGATTGTTTTTCTATCATTGCTTCCTGGAACAACAACAACCTTGTGCTTAAGGTTGAAATGAGGAAATTGTCCACAAAAATCTGCCTCATCGACCCAAGTAGCTTCCTCTGCTAGTTTTCCTTGCCATTGCACCAAAAACTTATTGATTTGTTGTAGAGATCATTGCATACAGCATCTTTATAAGAACTTGTTAGGTTTGATAAGAGACTCCTCTTCCACATCCAAGTTGGCTAGAAGTTCTGTTAAAGCCTTATGATCACCAATAGCTTTCTTCAATTGAGAAACATGGAAGACTGGGTGTATTCGAAAGCTGATGGGAAGTTGAAGTTTGTAAGCTACACTGCCAATGCGTCCCACTACTTTAAATGGACCATAGTATCGGGCTGCCAACTTAGGAAAAATGCTAGAAGAGAGAGTACGCTGGCAGTACGGGTGAAATTTGAGAAATAAATTATCACCTATCTCCAATTGAATGTCTCGTCTCTGCTTATTAGCATATTTGAGCGTGATCTGTTGTGGCCGTTGTAAATTGACTTGTAGATGCCGAAGTATTTCATCACGGTCTTGAAGCATTTGTGCTACTGCTTCTGCTTTTGTTTCCCCAAGTAAGAAACGCTGCAAACTTAGAGGATGCCTCCCATAAACAATCTCAAACGGGGTCTTCTTAGTAGCACTTTGAAAGTTAGTATTATACCAATACTCAGCCCAGCACAACCATTTAGCCTATGTTCTTGGCTGTTCTGATGAAAAACACCTTAGATACAACTCAAGACAATGGTTTAACACCTCGGTTTGTCCATCAGCTTGAGGGTGATAAGCGGAGCTGAACTTCAGATGGGTTCCCTGCAGCCGGAATAATTCCCTCAAAAAATTTCTGAGAAATAAAGGATCTCTGTCACTTACTATAGTCACTAGAATGCCATGGAGATGAACTATCTCTTTAATAAAGATTTCTGCCACCGATTTCACCGTAAATGGGTGTCGGATAGGAATGAAATGACTATAATTAGAGAGACGGTCAATTACCACAAATATGCAATCAACACTGTTAGAACGGGATAACCCAGCAATGAAATCCATAGAAACGTCCTCCCAAATGTTTGAGGGAATAGGTAGAGGTTAGAGGAGACCTGCAGGGTTTTAAGCCTTGTATTTTTGTCGTTGGCAAATAAGATAAGCTGCAACATAATTTTAACAGTAGCCATCATACCTTTCTAATCAAAAGTTGTAGCAATACGTCTATACGTGTGAAAAGCACCCGAATGGCCACCAATTGGAGTCTCATGAAACTCTGAAAGTAAGGTAGGAATCCAGGTTGAGGACTGTGGTATTGCTAAATGACCTTTGTAGTAAAGTAGACTATGCACCAAGGAAAAATGTGTATGGCTTTGGGAAGATAACTATAGATCTCGATATATCTGGCCAAGTCATCTGCCTGAATTTTCCTTTGAATCTTATCCCAATCTATCCAACAAGATCCTAAGAGAGCCATAATTTCAGATTCCTCATGACATCTTGAAAGAGCATCGGCAACCATATTAGACTTCCCTGGTTTATATTCAATTGAAAACTAATATCCCATTAATCTAGCGAACCAATATTGTTGAGTCAGTGTAGCCGCTTGCTGTTCTAATAAATACTTAAAACTTTTTTCATCTATTCGCACACAAAAATTTTGCCTCATTAAGTATAGCCACCAATGGTGAATGGCAAGAGCCAAAGCCATGAGTTCCCTCTTATAAGCAGATTGTCCGGCTGTCTTTTTAGGGATTGCTTTACTAAAAAATGCCACTGACTGATTTTTCTGCATCAGGACAGCTCCTATTCCCACACCTAAAGCATCACACTCAACAGTAAACATGTCAATAAAATCAAGCATTATGAGTACAGGGCAAGAAACAATAGCTTTCTTTAAAGCCTCAAAAGCGCGTTGAGTTGAAGAAGACCAAGAGAACGACTGAAGGTTCTCCTTCTGCAATAGAGTAGTAAGAGGTTTAGCTATTTGCCCATAATCTCGGATGAAGAAGCAATAGTAACCCCTCAATCCCAAAAATCCTCAGACGCCCTTAGCAGATTTGGGAGTTGGCCATCTTAAAATAGCAGAAACCTTAGTTGGGTCCATCTCTACACCACGCCCCGATATGACATGACCGAGGTATTCCACTGATGACTTCCCAAAGGAACATTTTTTGTGATTGATATGAAAGTGATTTTGACGCAGAATCTCCAAAATGGATCTGATGTGTTGCAAATGACTCTGTCAATCCTTACTAAAACGAATTTTCGAAGGATAGGCCGAAACATATCATTCTTCACGGACTGAAATGTTATCGGTGCGTTAGTAAGACCAAACGGCATAACAAGAAACTCATAATGTCCCGAGTGAGTTCGGAAGGCCGTCTTGTGCACATCCAGAGCAGCCACTCTTATCTGATGATAACCCGATTTTAAATCCAGCTTTGTAAACAATTGAGCCCCCATGTAACTCATCCAGTAATTCCTGAATAACTGGAATTAGATAGTTATCCGGTACCGTATGCTTTTTCAATTCACGATAGTCGACATAAAATCTCCAAATCCCATCTTTTTTCTTAACAAGGAGTATTGGGCTTAAAAACGGACTATTACTCGGTTGGATGATGCCAGCAGACAGCATTTAGGAGACCAGATTTTCAATTTCATCTTTTTGTGTATGACCATAACAATACGGTTTAACATTAATTGGACTTGTTCCAGGTTGTAAGGGAATTTGGTGGTCAGCTGTTCTTAATGGTGGCACAGTAGTGGTATCTACAAATACATCTGAAAATTCGTCCAATAATAAATTAAGAGCAAGTTGTTGGTTAGGAGTCAGAAGAGTACCTGATGGCAGTAAGGGGGTCTCCGAGTAGTTATCCCATAACACAACAGAAAATTCAATCTCAGACAATTTAGAAAGTGCAGTAATGGAGGTTGGAATTCGACAAAGAGATGGGTCACCTTGTAAGCAAATTTGTCTAGTTCCCATAAAAAATTTCATTATCATTTTTCTCCAATTAATGCTAACATCTTCCAAAGTCTCAAGCCAACTGACTCCTAAAACAAGATCGATCCCACTAAGCGGAAAAATATAACAATCAATTATAATGTTCTAATCTCCAATAATCACTGGCAATTAGTGCAAAGTCCAGAGGTCTAGACCTTATAGCCATTTCCCAAACGAACAGTAAAATTTGTAGTCGGTTGTACCTGAAGCTGCAGTTATTTTACCAATGGAGCAGAAATGAAATTATGGCTGGCACCATTGTCCACCATGATAATAGATTGAACTGCAATAATTGAACCCCTCAATTTCATTGTACGAGGTCTACTAATTCCTCCAATAGAATACATAGGAAGGTCAAGCTGATTAGCCTCATCTATTTTGAGTGGAAAAGGATCATCACCCATACCTTCTAGCTCTGTAAAAGCAGCATTCTCAACAAATTCCTCTTCTTCACTCCCAATTAAAGCGCGAAATGATTTATTAGGACATTCATGTAAGGGAGTATAAGGTAATTTACAACGAAAATAGAGGCCCTTAGCTTGAAGATCTTGATATTCCTCGTGTGAATACCACTTTGTGCGACGATAATGAGGTTGTGAGTTTGGGGAATTTGGTAGTGGTGGAGGAGGGAGAGCTGGTAAAGAACGAGCAGTAGGAAAGGAAGGTTTGTCTGGTGGTTTTGGGTTGAAGGTGTAACATTTTTAGTTGGAAGAACTTGAGAAATTAAGAAGGTTTGGGTTGGGAGATGATGGGATGGATTAATTAGGCCTAAGCGCATATTGCTGTAAATAGGGAATTGTTTTCTGGGTTGAAGGTGGGTTATAATGATGGATTTCTCATTCAATCTCCCATGTGGTTCTCATTGTGCAATTTAGGTCAACCATCTCATGTGATCGGAGACGTACTCTGATATCTGATTTTAATCCGTTAAGGAAATATCCCAAACAATGATCATCGGAAAGGTGAGGGACATGGGTGGCACGTCATACAAATTCATCAATGTATTGTTCCACAGTTGATGTCTATTTGGTTGCATCCAAATATTTAAAAGGGTTGCCAGCCATCTCACCACCAAACTTTTGTAGTAACGTCGATCTAAGTTCCTCCGATGATAAATCTGGGGCCCTTTGACGTATCCAATGGAGCCAATGAAGAGTTGTGCCTTCCATATTCACCATAGCTAGAGAAACTTTCGAATCATCTTGTGTTCTTTGAAGTTCAAAATACTATTCTGCGCGAGCTATCCATCCAACAGGATCGGTACCATCAAAACCAGGCATATCAGTATTTTTAGAGGTGAAGGTGGTGGTGTCAAGAAGGATTGAGCGGTTTCCAATATTTGGAGCAGATGATGTCTAGGAAGATGAGTGGTGAGGAGTATGTGTTATGGGTATGTCATCTGTGGAGTGAACAGATTTGCCTTTGGTTAGGGTGGTAAGTAAGGATTCGATTTTTGTGTTTTCGGTAAGTAAGGTTTCATTTGCTATTCGAATGGTGTTAAGAGCAGTTTCCATAGCTGCGTGCTGGGATTGTAAAAAGGCAATGTTCTTCTCTACCTCTTCTAATCTCCCTTCCATTCTTGTTTTAGGCATTAGCAGGATCCAGCAGGTCGGACCAAATTGGTAGAGTAAAGAACAAAATCAATGATCAGAAAATTAAGAAGAAGAACTTGGAATCAAATGGCCAAAAGAAGCCTTGAATTTCTGGAAATCTGTCACAGTAGCAGTAAAACTCAAAATACAAAATAAAGAAGATAATGACTGGTTAACCAGCCCCAAGGAAAAAGTTCTGATACTCACACTCAGTAAATATAATAATCACTCAATGCCCCACACCATCACACACCCTTACTAATAACAAAATTCCCCAAATAACTCTGCCACGTAATTGTTCTTCTGTTGCAAGATTTGGTTCTTTGTCCTTTGCTGACCCTTGGTTTGCTCCTTTGGGCCTTCTAGAATAAACAATAAATCCTCTGGGCTTGCTTTCTGTTCTATCATATTTGGAGTTTGAGTTCCCATCCCTAAGCCAATTCAATTTGGATTTTTTTGTTAAGTATAGAATTTTGGAGGTGTAGCTCCTGTTGATGCTCCTTCAACAAATTCCTTTTAGTCACTCGCAATTGTGTGTCCATTAGAGAATTGTAACGAGCTATTTTCACCTTTGTTAGTCAGGTTCTGTGATTTACTCCTCATGAATTGCTTGATTGCTCCTCTAACCAGCTATAATTTTTTCATCAGCAAGAATGTTTTAAACCCCATGATTGACTGCTATCACACCAAATTAATGAGTTCCAAAAAACCCTCCATCTTAGTAACTCCATTGAAAAATCCAAAAGGGGCTCTATGCCTTTTATATTCCAATGAACCATGAAGTTGCATATATGTATGATCCGAGCAGAGGTTTTCATCGAAGTGCACACTAGCCTGAGAAAATTTCTGAAACCATTCCATATTGGCACGAGCTCTATCAATTTTTTTTCTAAATATACATAGGTTTTTGTTGAATATTGGACCAGGTAAAAAATCTTCCAGTGGAACTAATATCCACCAGCTCAACATAAAATAGCAGAGAGGTAAGTTCCTTAGTATCTTATATTGTAAATTTCTTTCCACCTTCAACCTCTTTATAGCTCAAGATACAAATAAAGTCCGCGGTAACAAGCCACGGGTCTGTGATAGAAGTTTGTAATCTTCTCAGGTCTCTCTATAAGTTACTTCTTTGAAAGACAAATTTATCTAAATATATGAGGGTGAGTTTGAATTAAGGTGACTGACCTCCAAAGTGGCAAAGAATGTGCAGATGCTAATCACTTTGTTCCTACAATTGTACTACAAGCTTGTCAACATTATAAAGGCAAATAATTCTCCCATTATAGTGGGAAGTAGGGTTTAAATAGAGTCGCCGTTGTGCTCCCAAAACATTTTGGTCTTGTAGTAGAAGAGGGTCCTTTATTTTTGTCTCCAGTAATCTAATAGGGGCTGGTTGTTTCTCATAGACTAGCTTTTTAACCATTGAACTTTTAAGGGGATCATTGATACTTCAGCATGATTATCCTCCTGATTAACCTTTATATCTTCAATCTCTTCATAATTTATCACTATTTTGTCGTTCTCGCAAGTCTCCTCTATTGCATTTCCTGCACTCATTTGTTCACCAAATCTAGATGCATGCTCTGCAGTCTCTTGTGCAATTTGGTTAGGAGGGAAAGTAAGATTAAAGTTAGGATCATAATTTTCCAAGTAGAGTAATTCTTCACCATAACTTGGTGCATGGTCTGCAATCTCTTAGGCACTTCGGTTAGGAGGGGGGGCAAGTGTGGGGCAAGGATCAAAATTTTCCAAGTAGAGTAATCCCTCGATAAAGTTCTAAAAAATCTCCTTCTACTATTGGTTGACCTGCTTAATAAACTAATTGGAGAATAAACTAATTAGAGAGTGTGCCTGCGGACTCACCCTGATTATTCAGGAAATTGTCATGCTTCATATTCAAGGTTTCTTTTCAATACTTGATCTCCAATGCTACAAGAACAACGGCTGGTTGCTAACATGCCATGGTCTTTGTTCCACTATGTCATTCATACCACTGACCTCAACGAACTTAAATAGTAAAATGCCATCTTCCCTTAGCATAACCCTCTTGAGCCCTTTAATAACCCATCTGGTTTTTTCTAGGCATTCACCACGAGAAATGCAGGTCGTTTGCTCCAAAGGAAGCCTATTAACGTAGACAACCAAGCTAAGGCACCTGCATTTAATAACTCCATTGGAGGGGTGATAATACCATTTGTTACTACATTTTGGAAGTGTTTAAGCTCTCCTTTTTCTGATGGGAAAATAGATTCTTATTCCAAGCTCCAAGTTTGTTCTCAGCGATTGCTTTATCCGTAACCCTACATTTGGTTGCTGTCCCCATGGGTAGGGACAGAAGACAGGGACAGAAAAATTCTGTCCCCGACCTGTTTGCTTGCTGTCCCCACTAATTTCTGTCCCGACTCCGGAGACAGAGACATAAAATTTTTGTTCCTTCCAAAACCA
>JAOQMS010010000.1:0-16723 GCA_027563885.1 Erythroxylum longipes
TTTCCATATTAAGTTTAGAACCCTAGATTTCTGTAAATGAGAAATTAGAAAATTCATTTCATGCTCATTCATAATAATAGTATAAATATACATGCAAATTTGACTTTTTGTACACATTATAATGATTGTTCATGTACTCATTTGACATTTTCCAGGTATAAATGATTCTAATGTGATTATGATGTGAATTATGATTATTATGTCTTGAATTCTGGTTGAAAAATGATAATTGGTGATGTAGGAATTTATTTGTTAAATTGACAGATTTTTGGAATTTTAAGTATTTATGGACTAGGAAAAATGCCAAGTGGCAAGACAATTGATAAATGGTAGTAGAATTTGGTGTCAAATGGTAGTATAAATTATTGATAAGTGACTACAGGATTTAATGACAAGTGTCGTAGAAAATTGGGTGACAATTGGAATAGAAATTGGAGACAAATGAACTAGTTATTAAAAAGAGGCCAAGTGAAGCCATAAGAATAGGACATGTGGCAAGTGACAAGTGTCATGCCATTTGCTACACATCCATCCACGATATTTCTCAAATGAAAGACCATCTTTAATGATCTTTCACTTATGTTACATGCTTTCTTCTTCTCTTCTTCTGTGTTATTCCCATCTTTCTTCTTCTTCATTTCCATGACACTTATAAACCTTCACCATCATGAATCTTGCCATCATCTTTCACTCTATACTTCAAGATCCTTGTTATTTCTTCATCTTGTTACTAAAAGACCCACTATATTCCACCTTAAATGTTGATGATCGTGTATTATAGCGGAGTTAGGGTTTCATGGTTGAAGAAGTTTGGAGTTAATAAAGTAAGTAGTATATTGTTTTTCATAGCTTGCTTGATAGACATGTTTTTATGATAGTTTAAGAGTAGAAATGATTATGAGAATGATGTTGAAATTATATGTAATGCGGATGGAGAATGGATATCTTTATGGTTTGTTTAAATATAAACATAGGTGATGATAGTTTGAGATTAATGATAACGAAAATGGAGTAGATTTTATAATACACTATGGAAGAATAAATGGACATATCCATGTCATATTTTTGTGTTTATGATGAGTAATAGATTATGGAACGTTATAGTGTTGGATTGATAGTAAAAATGGTGATTTAAGAGTGATGATTGTTGACGAAGGCATAAATATTTATTGATGTTCTGTTTACATAGAATGATAAAGAATAGATTATGTATTGTTTTACGAATGATTAATAATGAAATTGGTGTTTGAATGAGAGTTAAAAGTTGACAAACGAAAAGATGTGTATATAACTTAAATTGTGTATAAGATGAGTGCAGTAAATTAATGGATAAATACATGTGTTTGTGTTCTGTTCTGAGAGTGTAAAAACCCTGAATGATGAGTTGTGATGTAGATGTTATAAGTTATGAATTAAAGGTATAATGAAAGTGAAAGTTATGTTAACAAAGATATTGAGTTATGTTCTTGAAATGAGGAGAACTAAGATGATAGTTTAGAGATGAAGTAAAGTTGATAATGGAATTGGATGTGAGCTGAAACATTGATGAATGTATGGATACTTGGATGTCTTGTTTTTGTATATAAGATGAACAATGATTTATGATGTGTTTCAAGAATATTTTTGAGTTGGAAATGAGGTAATAATGAAGGGGAAATGAAGTAGAAATGATTAATTGAGCGTAAGATAGTTTGGTTGTAACATATGAGAGTTAAAAATTTGAAACTGTGGAAGTAAGTGCTGGAGATTTACAGATAACAAACCCACGATCGTGGAATCATGGGAATGTCTCCACGATTGTGGGGATTGAAAGGATGGAGAAAATTTATTATGTTAGCAAATCCCACAATCGTGGGATGGCCTCCACGATTGTGGGAATGGCCTTAAACATGAGATGTTATCTTTTATTTCATGGTTGGATCAACAAATGATAAGATACTTTCCTATGATGCATTTAGGCTTGAATGAAGCTTGAAATGAACCTAGTATGATGATGGATTAATTGATAAATGTGTATATCTGAGACATTTCAGTCGGTAAGGCTAATTTGTATGCCAATGGTCTAATCCTCTCAAGGATCTCATAAGGACCAATATATCTAGGGCTCAGCTTACCCTTTTTACCGAATCTCAACACTCCTCGCCAAGGCGATACTTTCAGAAACACTTTGTCTCCTATTCGATACTCCATATCCCTCTGGTGCTAATCCACACGAATCTTTTGTCTATCTTGAGCTACTTTAATTCGACTATGGATTAGTTTCAATTTATCCACAATATCTTGTATCGGTTTTGGGCCTTCTATCATTCTTAGACCCTTTTCATCCTAATACAGAGGCGAACGAAATTTTCTGCCATACAACGCCTCATACGGTGCCATTACGATACTACTGTGATAATGGTTGTTGTAAGCAAATTCAATCAATGTTATATATTGATCCTATGCTCCTTGAAATTCTATACACATGCCCTGAGCATATCCTCAACAGTCTTACTTATCCTCTCACTTCGTCGATCTGTTTGAGGATGAAATGCAGTATTAAAGGTTAACTTCATACATAGAGTTGACTGTAAACTCTTCCAAAATCTTAAGGTGAATCTAGGATACCTGTCCAATATAATGGACACTGGAACCCATTACAAACTCACTACTTTGTTCACATACCTCCAGGCTAATTGGTATAGTGAGTTATTCTCTCTCACTACTAAGAAATGGGCCGACTTTGTCAATCAGTCCACCATAACCTATATAGCATCATATTGCCTCGGAGTTCTTGGCAATCCCATAATGAAATCCATTGTAATTCGTTCCCATTTTCACTCCGGAATAGGTAACTAATGTAGCTTATTAACTAAAGCTTGTTGCTTAATCTACTGGCAAGTTAACACTTAGCAATATATTCCGCTACTTGCTTTTTCATCCCTGGCCACCAGAAATGTTGTTTCAACATGTTATACATCTTTGTGGTACCAGGATGTATAACATAGGTTGCTACATGAGCTTCATCCTAAATCTTCTTTCTTAATTCATCCACATCGGGTACACACAATATTTACCTTAACCATAGTGTCTCATCTTTCAATTTAAACTCAAAGTTTAGATTCATTTTCAACTTCTCAATACGCTTCACTATTTCAAGATCTTTACTCTAAACTTTTCTGATTCTGTCTTACAACATTGGTCTCAGTCTCAGTGTGGCTATCAATACCTCATTATGCTCTAGCTTCAACTCAACATTTAATGCTTTTAATTGGACTAAACCGATAACCTCGATATCTGAATTTAAGCCACACTGCTATCTGATTTTATACTCAATGCATCATCTAACACATTAGCTTTTTTCGGATAATACTTAATTGTGCAGTTATAGTCTTTCAACAATTCTATCCATCTCTTCTGTCTCATATTCAGCTCCTTCTGACTCAACAAATACTTCAAACTCTTATGATCAGTATATATCTGGAAAGTCTCTCCATATAGGTAGTGTCTCCATATCTTTAGAGCAAAAATCACTGCAACAAGCTCTAAATCATGTACTGTATAATTAATCTTGCGAGACCTTAATTGTCTCGATGCATATGCTATCACTTTGCCATACTGCATCAGTACACATCCCAATCCCTGATACGAAGCATCAATATACACCACATAACCTTTAGTTCCAGATGGAATAGTCAACACTAGTACTGTAGTTAACTGATGCTTAACTCCTCAAAACTCTTTTGACATTCATTGTTCCTGAAAGGCACATTCTTCTTTAGAAGTTTGATCAGAGGAGCTCAAATCAATGAGAACCTCTTGACAAACCTCTGATAATATGTGGCTAATCCAAGGAAACTCCAGACCTCGGATACATTCTTTAGAGATTCCCACTTCATTACTACCTCTATCTTCTTTGGATCCACTTGTATGCCTTGCCCAGTTACTATATGACCTAGAAACACTTCTTGGTCCAGCCAAAATTCACACTTACTGAATTTGGCAAACAACTGTTTCTCCCTCATGATCTGTAAAATTACTCTTAAGTGCTCAACATGTTCTTCTCTACTCTTCGAATACACCAAAATGTCATTAATAAATACTATCACAAAATGATCTAGGTAGGGTTGGAACACCTTTTTGATCAAGGCCATAAATGCACTTGGGGCATTAGTTAACCTAAATGACATTACTAAAAACTCAAAATGACGATACCTACTCTTGAATGCACTTTTTGATACATCAGCCTTGACTATCTTCAGCTGATAGTACCTAGATCTCAAGTCTAACTTAGTGAACACCTGAGCTCCCTGCAATTGATCAAGCAAAACATTAATTCTAGGCAATAGGTACTTGTTCTTCACTGTTACCCGATTCAGTTACCTATAATTGATGCATAGTCTTAGAGTTCTATCTTGCTTCTTCACAAACAAGACTGGAGCTCCCCATAGTGATACACTGGGTTTGATGAAACCCTTTTCCAATAACTCCTGCAATTGAGCCTTCAATTCCTTCAATTCCATAGGTGTCATCCCATATAGAGGAATACATATAGGAGCAGCACCTGGAACTAAGTCAATCTTGAACTTTGTTTCCCTATCTGGAGGTAAACCAGATAACTCAATAGGAAACACATTTAGGAATTCCCTAACAACAGGAATGTCTTGCATATTCTGCTCAGTTCGAGTATCGATTATGTGGGCTAGATAAGCTTCACATCCACATCTAATCAATCTCAGTGCACTCATGAATGAAATCAGTCTGACTGGTACTGCTTTACGAACACCTCGGAATACTGCTCTTGATTGATTAGGAGATTCTAGTATTACCTCCTTAATATAGCAGTTCATGATATCCCTATGTGTATTGAGCCAATCCATGCCTAGAATAATATCTATCTCCTCATCTATAATAGAATCAAATCTACTTCCAGTTCTGTATGGTCAATTCGAATCAAACACCTCTTACAAACTTCACCTATTACTGAGTGCTACCTATTAGTGTCCTCACCTCTAATCCATGTTTTAATAATTCTCTATCACAATACATCCTAGATGCCAGATGCTATGCTATAAAAGAATGCGTAGATCCAGGATCTAGCAATGCAAAAGCTTTATCAGTAAAGATGTGTAACACACCTGTAACGACATCTGGAGAATTTTGAGCCTCTTGTCTGGTCATTACATAAACTCTAGCTTGAGACTGCGGTTGATTGCTCTGCACCTCAGTCCTAATAGTAGGACTCCCAGAACTCACTTTGCCTTTGCCACGGCCTCTCTGTCTAGACCCACTAGCTCGGATTTGCTAGATCGTTGTTTCGGTTACCACTCCTCCTCTCCTTCAAGATTGTGTTCCATAAACTGCAGGACAGTCTTTGATCTGATGATCAAAATATCTGCATCGAACGCAAGCTCCAGACAACTTCCAGCATTCTCCACTGTGCTTCTTCCCATAATGTTCGCAATTAGGTAGTTGTCCTGATACTGCACCTCTTTCACTACTAAATTGCACAAAACTACCGCTCTGTTTGAACCCTGACTGTCTTGATATAACCGGTGGTCGAAAAGATTTGTTCTGGCACTTACTAAACCTTCTACCAGAACCATCCTGATATTATTCATTCTAGACTCTTTACTATATTCTACCTAACCATCATTCAATAATTGCTCAATTCAGATCGAGGCAGCTCGTAGTTCTGTAAAACTACCAAATTAGAAATGGCTAACCTCGTCCGAATTTCCATATTGAGCCCATCTTTGAATCTTCTACACTTGTCTTCCTCAGTAGGAATCAAGGTAGTAGCATACTCTATCAGTTCATTGAACTTTATCTCATATTTTTCCACAAAGAGATTGCCCCGCTTCAGATCCAGAAATTCTTTCATCTTTCGGTCCAGGTAGATCTTGGGCATATAATTCTCCTTGAAGACCTTCAAAAAGTCTTCCCACTTCAAGTTACAAGGTCTAGTGGTACTGCCTGGAACAGTTTTCCACCATTGGTATGCTGGACCTTGTAGTAAGGAAACTGCATAGTTGAACTTCTCGTCTAACTCGCAATCTATCTGATCGAAGACTCTCTCTGTTCTCTTTAGCTATCCTTCAGCCTCTACAGGGTCTGTACTTCCATAGAAGTCCATAACCCCCTGCTTTCTTAGTTTATCGTACCTCCTTTCCCTTTTCTCAAGAATTTTTGGAGGCATTCTTTCAGTTCGAGATACCGAAGACTCTCTATTGGCTTCTACTAATTCTAGGTCAGCTGATTGTCCCACTTGATCACCTATGGAGAATGTCCTATAATAGAAAATAACTTTGATTACTATCCGCATTTCTTACAATATTTCATGTATAATGTTCTTATATGTCCCTATGGATGCCAGACCATGCTATGATACCAAACATTGTAGCACCCTACTCCTATCTGACACGTATCCGTACGTCCTTCTGACATTCAAGCACCTGCCCGATGGAAGCAATGCGCTAGAGCAATCACATCACTTAGTATGGCATCATAATTAAAACACAATACTCAATATCTAAAACTCAATTCCTCATTTTCATTCATAAAACTCAATGTACATTGTAGCATAACATACATCATCCACACACATATATATACAATATCAAAAACTTATCAGAGTCTACAGTCCTGTTTACAAAATATGCTACATGAATGAGGAATTATACAAAACTCTATCTAACTCTTCAGTCTCAATTGACCGACTTTTGAGCCATTTCTTCTGTCAAAAAACACAAGGACTATTCTTCCTTTAGAGCGTCTTAGCAACTAAGTCACCTCTCTCGTACCTGAAAAATCACGTTGCAATTTTGATGAGTTTTGCGTACTCAGTGAGCTAGCTATCATCGATGGCTCACTTATACCAAACACAGAATAGTTCACAATTCACATTCAATTTGCAGATAAGTAATAGCACATATTGCACATCACTTCACAATTCATCATATAGCATCTAATATCACTTTGTTCACAATTCACATTTAGCATAGTTCAAACAACTCAATTCAATCATTCATATAATGCATATCAAATTGTATGTGCAATGCTCATGAGACTCACTTTCAATTATTACGCTACTGTGACCGAGTGCCTTTTTTATTGTCCCGTATTCATTGTAGATATTGGGCTCATTAATAACTGTCCCGTATTCGTTGGAGATACCGGGCTCATTAGTGAGCAAGAGGCTCTTATCACATTCTGAGCTCTAAGTTTTTTTTCGCTAACGACTCCAGTCGCAACTGCCTTTGTCTTTTCATACATATCATGTCATGAATGCATCACATCGCATATGATCAATCATTCACTTTGTTTTAGTATGCACATTCACTTTCACATATTATTTGACCTAAGTCTGACATTCAACAATAATGTTGAGTACACTTATTTCTGTCAAATTCACATAAAATGAGCACTTCCAATATGATTTTCATTCATCAAACACCTCAAATATTTAATGTCCGGAATCAACACATTCACGTCATATAATAATTCAATACAGAATTTTAAACAAACAATTAATCAGTTTGAGACCATCTAAGTTACTCACAGTATGCTCCAGATAGTTATTGCCTCGACATCCCGGCAATGTCTGGATGCGTTCACTCTAATTGCTCTTTTATATCATGCAGCACATACACATTTACACATTACTAATTTGCACAATCACATTAATACTCAATCATACACATACGGATTGTGTTATGTATACTGCATGCTTAATGACAATCTCGGGTATATTTCTTTAATTCATATCTCAAGGTCATTTATAATTCATAACTCATATATGTCTATTTTGAACTCAGGTTTACACCTCATTTGTACAAGATTATTCTAAGTTCATCATTTAATCATTCACTAAGGTTATTCTAGCATTATAAGATCACAAAATATCCAAATTATCATTCATCTTTACTTAATACATATCATTCATCTTCTTTGAATCACATTAGCCTTCATAGGTTCACTTTCACTCTTATAACATCTCCAAATTTCCAGATTTGAACACTTGATATACAACAATCCATTTTTTAAAGTTATAAGCTCTATCATCACCCTAAACATATCACACATTCAATTACTTATTTCATTATCAAACTAAGTTCATTTGAAACTTAATTCAAGCCTAAATGCATTATAGGAAAGTACTTAACCAATTGTTGTTTCAAACCACTCATAAAAGAAGCATATTTCACTTAAAAACCATTCCCACGATCGTGTATGACTTCCCACGATCGTGGGTTATGAAAACATAAAGTTTCAGCCCCTTTCATGCATTCCCACGATTGTGGATGACTTCCCACGATCGTGGGTTGCTTACATCCAAAAATCCCAGCTAAATTCTTCCCATTTTCTAGTTTTTTTCAACTCCTTCAAGTTATATCCAAAACATCTTATGGTTAGTCCATTATTTCTAGTTTAGTTTCTCATCATTTCCACTTCATTCTTACCTCCATTTCTTCTCAATATCAATCATAAACAAATCATACTCTATGTTTGATCATAAACACCATAAACAGAACATATACATATATGCATTCATCATTAACTTTCTACACACATTTTACCCCATTATCACCTTCATTCCATTTTTAAACTATCATTTTAATATCTTCTCATTTTAAGACAATACTTTAGCCCTTTCTTTAACTTTAAACTCATTTTAATTCATCTCTATAACAATCAAAGAAATCCACGTTATGATACATAGAAAACAAAACATGAAAGCATCCATTTATCTATCAAAATTTCTACTTTTTTTCTACAACATTTTAGGGATCATTCCATCTCTAAAACATCTTTACAAAAACTTGTGAAATATTGATCGTCATAAACACACAAAAAAGACATCAATGTGTTCATTTCTTCACCCACGTTCCAACATATATTGATCACCATTTTATGATCATTTAACCTTTAATTATCATCATAAAAGTTGCTATTTAACAAACCATGAAGGATAATATGCTACTTACTTGTTTTAGCTTCAAGATCTTCAAATCACACGTAACCCTAGCTTCCCAAAATCATACGATCATCATCATTCAAGGTGGAAGGGTTAGGTTTTTAGTGACAAATGAAGAAGACAACAAAATGGAAGTAGTAAGTGAAGGGTGAGAGCAAGATTCGACGTTGAGAGGTGAGAAGAGAGTGTCATAGATGAAGAAGATGAAGAAGAGAGATGAGAGCATATATAGCAAGAGTGGAAACAATCAAAATGGTCATTCAGTGTGTTAAAAGAATTATGGGGTGAGTGTGGCAAAGTAAGTGACACTTGTCACTTGTCACTTGCCACTTGTCACCTCCATGGTTTCACTTGGTTCTTTTTAATAACTAGTATATTTTGTCTCTAATTTCTAATCCAATTGTCTCCTAATTTTCTATGACACTTGACATTAAATCCTAATACTACATATCAATATTTCTATTGCCATTTGGCACTTATTTCTATTACCATTTATCAATTGTCTTGCCACTTGGCATTTTTCCTAATCCCGAAATGCTCAAAATTTTAGAAATTTTCCTAAATATTCACCAAAATATCTAAACCAATACTCATACACACCAACTCAAATTTCAAGTCATATAATCCACAATTCACATTATAATCACATTAAAAATTATTTATACCCGGTAAATGTCGAATGAGTGCATAAATAGTCATTGTAATGTGTGCAATAATCAAATTCACGTGTATGTATGCTATATTATGCATGAGCATGAAATGCACTTCTTAATTTCCCGATAATGTCTCTCGTGTACAATATTTTAGGGTTCTAAACCCTTAATATGGGAAAAAAGATGTTACAACAAGAGTTCAGAAGAAACACAAGAGATTATGGAACATCATCAGCGCACCTTAAAGGAGCTTGCAACTCCTTCTTTTAATCCTAATCTGCTATGTATCAGTTATCCGGATGATCACCCGGAAGTTGAAATTTAACCTGGATTGATACGTGAACTACCTAATTTTACAAGTTTTCGTGACACCAATTCACTGGGATCAAGCTACATCATAGATCCCAACAAGTTTCTAAAGGAGTTCCACATCGCATGCTCAGGTATGCTAGCGGGAGTCTCAATGGAGCAACTCAAGCTAAAGGCATTTTCCTTTGCCTTATTAGATGCATCCAAGGAGTGGTTGTATGACTTTCCCACTGGGTCAGTCAACATATGGGAGCAAATTCAGTAGGCATGTCTAAAGTAGTATTTCCCTTCCTCAAGAGCTGCTAACATTAAGAAGGAGACCTATGGCATTCGACAAGACACAAGGGAGTCTTCGTATGAGTATTGGGAGCATTTCAATAAGTTTTGCAATAGCTATCCAAACTATCAGATAAGTGACCAGTTATTAATTCAATATTTATATGAAGGTTTGCTTCCTTTGGACAAGAATATGATAGACGCTGCGAGTGGTGGATCCTTGGTAGACAGGACACTGGAGGATGCTAGGAAATTGATAACAACAATGGTAGCAAACTCCTAATATTAGGGCAATCACAGTAATGCTTCCTCCTCGATAAAGCAAGTGAAGGACGTCTCTATTTCCATAGTCGCAAATTTGACTTTAGTGGTATAGCAAATAGTAATAAGAAAGGGGCCTACCAAGGTATATGGTATTTGTGCGTTAGCTAACCATCTTACAGATGTTTGTCCTTCCTTACAAGATGAACAACACGTCAATGCAGTTGGAGGATTCCAAGGACAACAGCAGAGGTATGACCCTTTTTTCCTCACTTACAATCCGGGGTAGAAGGATCATCCCAACTTTAAGCATGGAATCCTACTGCAATGAAGTAGTTCTCATGCACGCCAACCCAATTATTAGCAGTAGCAATAAAGATTCCATGCACCAATAGGTTTCTATCAAAATCAACCACAGTTTTAGTCCAGGCCATCGCCTCCACAACCACCACAACAACAACAACAAGCTAGAGGTATGTCCTTAGAGTGTTAAGAGCTTAGCGACTAACAGTCTTCAATTTAAGTAGGAAGCGAGGAGTGGTTTGAAAATTTTGAAAAATCAGGCCAGTCAGCTAGCTGATGTCGTAGGGAAGCTACAGGCCCAAAGTTCCACAAGGTTGCCTAGTTAACCTGAAAGGAACCCAAGAAAAGATGCTTGTGCCATTACCTTGAAAGTGGCAAGGAGGTAAAAGGGACAAGGAAGGGGAAGGAGAAAGAAGAAGAGGAAGAAACTGAGCTAACAAAGAAGAAGAAGGATCACCATCTCCAGGTAGGTACTTCACACCCTATTGTCAATGATTCACCTCCTGTTCCATTTCCAAGTAGGTTAGCAAAGAATAAGCAACAGGAGAAGGAAAAGGAAATATTAGAGATCTTTCACAAGGTGGAAGTTAATATCCCTCTTTTGGAAGCAATTAAGCAAGTTCTGCGATATACTAAATTTTTGAAGGAGCTGTGCACCAATAAGCAGAAGCTGAGGGGAGATGAGAAGATCAGTGTGGGGGTTAATGTGTCAGTAGTCTTATAGAGGAAGCTTCCCCCCAATTACAATGATCTAGGTATTTTTACCATTCCTTGTAAGATCGGTAACATGAGGTATGAGAGATGTATGTTAGATTTAAGAGCTTCGATCAATGTTATGCCTTTATCTATTTTTAAAGCTCTTAATCTTGGTTCATTAAGGAATACCCATGTTATCATTCAATTGGTTGATAGATATAACACATACCCTGAGGGAGTTATTGAGGATGTTTTGGTGTAGGTTAACGAGCTTGTTTTCCCTACAGATTTTTATGTGTTAGATATGCAGGACCTTCGACAATTTTGTTAGGCAGGCCACTTTTGAAGACATCTCAGATAAAAATTGATGTACACAGTAGGGTGTTGACTATAAAGTTTGAAGGAAAATTCATTCGTTTCAATATCTTTGATGTCATGCTCTATCCATCAGATTGTGAGTGAGTCGCCAAGGTAGATATTCTTGACTCTTTAGTGGAATATTGGTCTCTTTTTTCTACAGGTGACCCTTTGGAGGTAGCCTTGACTACTCTGCTGGAGCAAAAGATGCCTGGTAATTGGCAAAGGAAGTTCGAGTTTGGGGAGGACCTAAAGGAAGCAATTTGGGCACTTGAGACAAGTCCTTTTGGCAGGTATATCCCTCATTTTTTAGAATTGCCAGTTATTACTAATTGGTTGTTACTTTCTATTATGTAGGCACCAAAAGTGAAGTTGAAGCCCTTATCGACTCACCTTAAGTATGCTTATCTGGGCACTAACAACACACTTCCAGTTATTATAGTAAGTGATCTTACAAAAGTGCAAGAAGAAAAGCCCGTTAATGTGTTACGAGAGTATAAGACGGCATTCAGATGGACAGTTACGGATATTAAAGGTATTAGTCCTTACTTATGCATGCACAAGATTTTTCTTGAGGAAGGAGCTACCCTAGTCTGTCATGTGCAAAGACGTCTCAACCCACTGATGATGGAGGTGGTGAAGAAGGAAGTGATGAAGTTGCTACATGTGGGTGTCATATACCCCATCTCTGACAGCAAGTAGGTAAGTCCTTTGCAGGTGGTTCCCAAGAAGTCAGGCATTATAGTTGTGGAGAATGAGAGAGTAGAAATGTTTTCAATTTGGGTGCATAACGGATGGTGGTTTTGTGTGGATTATCGCAAGCTTGATTCGATAAGTAGAAAGGACCACTTTCCCCTACCCTTTATTAATCAGATGTTAGCAAGTTTTGTTGGTTGTGCTTACTAATGTTTTCTTTTTTTTTAATCAAAGGTAAATGTATTAGATCAAAAAGGGTATATACATGGCTTTTGGGGCATCCCCCGACCAGAAGTAACCAAAATCCTGTCAGTTAAAGTAAAATAAATCATGATGGTCGGGGCATACCTAAACCATATATAGATGTCTAAACCACAGACTACCAACATAATCCTCAACCTGTAAGTACACGAGCATTGGGGCATACCCCGACCCTAATCAATCAATGTCAACCCTGTCCACAAAGCATACAAAATCACTAAATCTCAACTATAATAGAATAGGTATGGCCGACCAACCATATGCAGAAGTAGCCTATCCCTGTCTCAAATACACCATCCAGTAGTACACTGGCATTGGGGCATACCCCGATCACCACCATAATCCTCAACCTGTCAGTACATGGGCAATGGGGTATACCCTGAACCTAATTAATCAAACAGTATCAACCCTGTCCACAGTGCACTCAAAAGCTCTAAAGACCAAGTACAAAAGAAAGGTAGGGCATACCCTAACCATATGAAGGAGTCAAGGCTGTCCCTTTCCCTAGTACAAGCCCATCTAGCTAAACTCAAGTACAAGGTCCATAGGGTATACCTAGACCATAATCAGTTACAAAATCAAGTCAAAGATTCAAAAATTAATCATAATAGAGGGATAAAGTCTATATAAAATCTTATACACGACTGTTTTTATCTTAAGGATTACATCATAGCTTGTAAAAGAAGTAAAATCTAACTGGACTGTATTTTGAATCTTCCAAATCATGTGGATGGTACAGATGACAGCCAATTTAGGAACTTTGCTTCATAGACGCGCTCCTGTGTAATCACTCCGAATCCATTTGATGGCACTATGTAAGGTGGACATGATTCGGGACATGCCTAACCACTCCCGGATGACCTGCCAAATATCACCTATAAAGTAGCACCTAAAGAAGAGGTGGTCAATGGTTTCCAGCTCAGCATTGCACAAGTGGCAAGTTCTGTCAATGTCCAAGAATAACAAATTATCTTTTATTGGCAGCCTATTTTATAGGCTTAGCTATGCAATGAAAGATAATTTGGGAGAGATGTACTGCTTCCATATAAAAGACATCTATGGATTTTTATAATGCTTAATCCGAATCAACTCACATATTTTCTGCGAAGAAAGGATACCACTTATGAATAAATTCTGTAGCCCTCCTTCCACTTGCCTTTCGGCCTCCTAGTTTCTCCACCAATAAATCACAGATCATATCAGGTTTCTTCATAAGGGGGAATCACAATTATGAGGTTCCCAATCCCATACTATGGAACCCTTTAAGTAGATTTCATGCACCTATTTCACCCAGAGAGATTCGACTTTAGAGTGAATATTCCATAACACCTTGGAAAGTATAGCCAAATTCCATAGTTTGCAAATTTTCAATCCCAATCCTCCCTCCTCTTTGGGAACACAAATGTTATCCCATGCCACTCTAAAGTATTTCCCTCCCCACAAGAACAGTCTACACATGGAAGTTAGCCTTTCCAATATAGTAGTTGGAATTGGAAAAGATTGGAGCCAAAAGGAAATTACTCCTTGGATTACTGAATTAATCAACTCAATTCTACCTGCATAAGAAAGGGACTTCCCATTCCAATTATTAATATATGCCTCCACAGATTTTATAAGAATTGAATATTATGCTATCGAGACTTTCATAGGTGCCAAGGGAATCCCTAGGTATCAGACTGGAAAGTCCCTAGGGGGATGCCCCACCATCTGTAAAAGTTCCTCTCTCATCCGTCCCTGCACTCCAACTAGGTACCCATTGGACTTGGAGGGATGAACCCGCAATCCAGACACATGCTCCAGTTTAGCCAAAGTGTTTAATAAGATGTTAATAGAATCATGGTCTCCGCGTGAAAATAGCATGAGGTCATCCACAAAAGCAAAGTGTGTGATACTTAGCTTTTGACACTTCGGATGATAATTGAAGAGGGAGTTGGTAGTTCTTACTTTAATCAATCTTGAAAGGTATTCTAGGCATAAGAGAAATAGGATTGGAGACATGGGATTTCCTTGTCGTAGCCCCCGTTTACTAAGGAACATGCCATGAAGAGTGCCATTAACCGAAATCGAATAGGAGGCAGTGGATACACATTCCAGAACCTAACAAATAAAAGTTCTTGGAAATCCTAACCCTTTCATCATTTCCTCTAGGAATTCCCATTCCACTGTGTCATAGGCCTTATTAAGATCAACTTTAAGCATACATCGAGGGGAGATTCTTTTCCTAGTATAGCCCTGCACAAGCTCCTATGCAAGAAAAATGTTATCATGCATAGATCTCCCTAGAACAAAAGCCGCTTAGGTTGGATTCACTATGGTCCCCAGAACCAGAGCCATACGGTTTGTCAAAATTTTTGTAATCACCTTGTATACTACATTCAGGCAAGCAATTGGTCTGAAATCGGACACTGTCAAATATGTCTTCTTCTTCAGTATAAGGGTGATGAGAGTATGATTTAGCTACTTAAGTAATCTCCCCGTATCAAAAAACTCCTTCACTGCACTTACTAAGTCATGGCCGACCACATCCTAATTGGTTTTAAAGAAAGCGGAAGAATAACCATCCGACCCTAGTGCTTTATCATTACCAATGTCGAATAATGCTTGTTTTATTTCCACATCTCTAATCGGTGCCAATAACAGTGCACGTGACTCTTTATCAAGAATGGGGCCACATGCCACCACATGGGAATGTAGATGGCTAACGGCAGTAAAAGAACCAAGCAACCCTTTGTAGAAATTGAGAACACAAGTTTCAACCTCTTTCAGTGAGTGAGTCAAGGAACCATCCTCTTTAACAAGATGAGAGATAGTATTTTGCAGCCCTCTTATGAGCTATAATATGAAATATTTGGTGCTTTTATCGGCTTTAAGGAGGTGAGTGCATTTGGGTTTTTTTTGATAGAACTGCCTCTTCGTATCCAACAAGAACTCAGCTTGTTTCCTTTTCAAATCCACTTCTTGTTGCAGCTTTGTACTCTCAGGACGAATAAACAAGGCCTTATAAGCAAGCTAGAATAATTTAGTCGCCTTTTTAGCTTTATCCAAAATATGCCCATAAGCTTCTACATTCAGTAATTTCAGAGGATGTTTGAGTGTTTTTCAGTTTCATGCAGAGGATATACTGATGGCTACCCATAATTTGCTTCTCCCAACAGCTGTGGAGGATATCCTAAAAAAGAGGATGTTGAAGCCATATATTAAAGAATTTGAAAGGTATTTTACGTTTGGGTTCCAGAATAGTGCATTCAACCACTATAGGGTAGTGGTTAGAATCGGGTAGCATGTCCAAGAAATGTGCTGAACAAGTTAGCCCCGCTAAGCTCCAAGATGAGTTAACAAGCACTCTGTCCAATTTCGCCCACAACTGTTTCTTGTGCCATGTAAAAAATTCCCCTGTAAAAGGAGCATCTTATAAGCCAAGGGACATCCTGAAATCAATCAAGTCTTTTAGAATGTAGGCTGAGGGAGTTTGGCAGCCAATACGCTCCCTCACAATTGAAATCCCCCAAAATACTCCATGGTATAACCAAATTCAAACTTAGCCTCGTCAAATGCTGCCACAATTCTCTTCTTTTAGTAACACTATAGAGGCCATATACAAAAGAGATTATGAAAATCTGCTGGGTGGTTCGGCATTGTACCCTGCAATGAATATACTGCTCTCCAATATCAACCATAAGACAATGAAAAAAATTCGGGTTCCATACAACACACATGTATCCTCCTACATAGTGATCAAAATTTGCCAAAAATCTAAGCCAGTAAATCTATTTCTCATCAGCAAGTTCAGTCCCACAGAAGACAATTTAGTTTCAATGAAGCAAGCCATTTTACAATCATGTTGTTTAATTAATTTAACAACATTATTATGTTGGAGGTGTTGGACCAATGGTGGTTGACAAATAAAATCCTTCTATGTTTTGATAATAATAAAATGTATAGAATTGGTTAAGAA
>JAOQMS010010030.1:0-16722 GCA_027563885.1 Erythroxylum longipes
TGATCCCAAATAATGCCTTTTTCTCTTTCACTTTGGATAAAATGCTCTGGTAATACCCTGTTGATATACCTTTTTTCCTCTTTTATAACTTTATGAGTTATAATCATGGCTCTTTCAATTTCCACCTCATCTTCGTCTTCTTCTTTAGGTAACTTTCTGTTTTCATAATGGGTAAATCGGAGATTTACAGATCTGTCTTTATTTTCCCATGTTTGAACATTTTGAGGTGCCTTTGCTGCTTCTATTCCTTTTGGAGGTGCTATTCTCCATAATTCACCATTGAATACTTCTGACGAATATTCTTTTCCTGCAATTGCTTTAACACCATTGGTTGAGAGGAATTCCATTAGATTTTCATTCCTGTATTTGAACGATGCAGCACTGGTGTTTGTTAATCTTGCTACTACTCCTCGAGTAATCAACAAATTTGCTTCTCCTGATATCCAAGATTCGTATCCTTTTGTTTTTATTACGATTTCCATTTGTTGATAGAAATTTGTAATTGTCATCATTTGTTCTGGCAGGAAATAAACTAACTCCGTTCCACTTGATAAATCAATTTCCATTTGTCCTAGTATTCCTCGTTCATCACTTCCCCATCTTTTGTCTCTTACGACCACAAGGACTTTAACTCCTGCATATTTTCTGTGTAATGCAAAGATCCGAATCATAATCATACCAAGATGAATATGATCTAATCCTTCCATTTTGAGTTTCTGATATGATATGAAATTTTAATGACTATTTGCTTATATTAGAAACGTCCCACCATAAATCTTCCTTGTTTAAACTTTAATTAAATTTAAATGTTATCTTTTATTTTATTGAAATGTTTCCAAATATATTTATTATTAGTTCAAATAAATTCTAATGGTGACACATAGTCGCCATAAAATCTATATGGAGACCCGGGGCCAACAATAGTAAAGGTGAAATGGTTAACACACCATTTCTATCAGACATATGCATGTGTCCGAAGGGTGAACGTGCATATGTCAGATGAGAGTGGAGTGTTAAAGTTGGTAGTATCAAAGACAGGTTGGCATCCATAAGGATATGTAGAAGTGTTAGGCATGACATTGTGAGAATTTTGGATGATAATTGAAGTTATTATTATTATATGCAATCCATCATAGGTGATCAAATGGAACAATCAGTTGATCTAGAATCAGAAAGAACCAAAAGAGAGTTATTTATGTCTCGACCTGAGGAAATTGTAAGGCCCCAAAAAAATACCCTAGTTGAAATAATACATGTTTATGAAAGTACATGTATGATAGGAGTTAGAATTTTGCTATGATTAGAATATGAAAGACATATGATTTGAATTTTTGGTCAAGTGGATAATGGTTAGTGAATTGGAATTAATTGATTTCATTAGAGAATTAAGGTATTTAAACGTATATTTGGTCTAAGAATAGTTGTCAAGTGGCAATTTGGTACATAAAAATTAGAACGATTAACTTATGAGTTAGTGACATTTGGCATGATTAAAGCATTGACAAATGGCATAGTTGATACATTGACAAATGGCAGCACTAAGTGTGTGACATATAACCTAATGTATCATTGATACATGACAGCTCCTTTAAGGGACACGTGAAGCTTATGTATAAAGACATATGTTGCTCTAATTCCATGACACCTAGCTTTGGATGTGGCAAATTCTGCCGGAGCAAGTCTTCGTCTTAGTCTCCTCTCCACTGAAATTTCATTCTCCTACTCCCCCTCTCAATTTCTGGACCTTTGCTGAAGCTTGGATCATCATCTTTGTAAGTTATTTCATCAAGAAGTAAGTCATGTAACTTTATGTAATACTATCTTGTTGGTGCTGAAAGTTACACTTTAAACTTAGGTATGTGCTGGATGTTTGGAAGCTTGGTTTAGCTGGATTCTTGGAGTTAAATTTGAAGTTTAGTAAGGTAAGGGAATTATAAACTTGGTATCCTGTGATAACATGTGTTGTTTAATGTTTGATATGGATCAATTGTGTACTAAAATGGGAAAGAATTGAGGTTTAATACATGCTGGAAACTGGTTCGGATAAGTAGTTCTACTGAACAGGTTTCGGTATTTTAGCCATATCTTACTCTGTAGGTATTCAAATTGGATGAATTTAAATTCATATTAAACTAGAAACTTATATCTACAACTTTCATAAAGGCCTATAATTTGATTTCTGTCACTGAATATGTCAAAAGTTGGCTTGAATTTGAGCATCTAGAATCTGTCACTGTTTGTGAACAGCCTGTGATCATTAGGGGATAATTTTAAAAATACTTAACCAAATTGCATAACATTGGTGTCAGAAAATTAAGTCATAATGGAACAAATGTTTAGAAGAATGTTTGGCCTAAATCTTTCATTTTCATTTCAAAATGACCGTGCAATATTGACCCGAAAGTCTGTTTTGGGAAAAAGTTGGAAGAAAATGATGAAGTATGTGTTTTCCCTAAACTTGCTTTGGTATTTCGATTATAACTTGAACTGTGGATCTCCAAATGAGTTGGTTCTTGATTCAGAATAAACCAGAGACATATTTCTACAACTTTATTGAAGAATTAGAATTTTAATTCTGTTTTTAAGATTTTTAAAGTTTGACATGAAATTGGGTCTTGGTTTAAGCTGTAGCACAACGAGGGACAGAAATCATATCCTGTGATTTTTGAATAAATTGTATTGATGTAGGCCGAATTAGACTGAGGTGTCTTCACCAAAGTTGAAGCTTATTATCTTAGATTTAAATTGGTATAAAGTTTGTAATTTTTAAATATTGGAATTAAGAGTTATGAGGTGTACAACTTGGAGGCATGATCATGAACTAGTCAAAATTTCAAATGTACACATTCTGTGGTATTTTGAGCATAACTCATTGAATACTAAACCAAATTGGATAAACTTGGTATCATTGGAAACCTAAGATAAAGAGGTAAAACTTTCTAGAAGGAAGTATTACCTAATCACCTCACCTTCCTGACGAGAATAATTGAGCAAAGTGGACCCGAAGGTGGATTGTGAAATAAATTTAAATTGAGGGATTGAGTATCATTTCACATGATTGAGAATGTGACAAGATTAAGAATAAGAAACTTGGAATTTGTCATAAACATGCATCATACATATTCAGTATACATGCATGTGCATAATTGAATTTATAATTGTGCATAATAATGATATGTGTTTGTATTAAATGTTTTAGAGGAATCCATCGAGCGACCAATTCCAGATATTGCTGGAACGTCAAGGCAATAAACAATAAGGGAGATTTACTAAGTAATTTAGACGGTAAATTTTGTAAGTAATCTTACATGGTCACACCTTACTTTGTTCTGCTCATTGAATTTGATTTATGCTGATTGTGTTCTGAATTCCGGACAATGATTGTCTGAGACGTTTGATGCATGTTTATATCATTGAAAGTGCTATTTGCATGTGAATATAATTGACTACTTGCTTTGCACATGAAATGTTCGAAATGACCTTGTTTTGTTTTAAAACTATTCAGTCCTAGTTGTGGAAAATAGGCATGCCTAGAAGGGTCTGCAGCTACTTCTGTGACACTTTAGTGTCTGACACTTCGGTGTCTTCTGTTATTGACATTTCGGTGTCTTTTGTTATTGAGACATAAGTCTCTTCTATGATATGATAACAATTATGGTATCTTCTGTATAAGTCCCGTTACCCACCTCTATTGACGGATTAGCAGTCATCTGATTGTTTATTCTGATATATGTTGGATTTTGAAATAAACAAAATGATGTTTTGAACTGAAGGGATTGTACCTTCTTTGATACTTAGTTATGTTAACTATGCAACTGTTCTGAAATTTAATATCTACTTGTGCTATAACTTGATTCAGTATGATTAATTGTCAAATTTAGTTATTACTCACTATGCTATATGCTTTGCACGGTGGATTTGCCCCGTGTAGATTCTAAGCGACGTTTTTAAAGACTAGGATAAGACAACCGCAATAGCCAATGAAGTCTGAGTATTGTTTTGAAAATGATGTAAAATATTTGTTTTGACCTTTAGTCTTGTATCTGATATGTATATGTGAATTTGTAAGTTTGTAAAAACAATACTTTAGTTTGGTTTAGATTTTCTAGTGAGTTGTGTTACGTACTATGTAATTTAATGTATATTTGCTTGAATTATTTATTGGAAGTTTTCGCATGCTTTGATTTGTTTGTGCTATTTTGTGTGGCATTCATATATCTTTCCAGGGAGTATGTGGGTGTTATAATTTTTAGTATCAGAGCATGTTTTAGGCGATTCTGGTTTAACCAACACTTAACTATTGCTTCTATTAAATGTACAAGTTGTGTTTTGGCATAATACGGTGTCCCATGTTTTGTCTATAGAATTTACGATGGCAGAATCTCGCGACTCTGTTGACGAAGTTGCTGAGAGCAATCAGCCGGAGCAAACTCGTCCAGAAATATCTGGACCCTCGGGGGTCAATCGAGGTGAATCTGAGATGCTACCTCCTCCTCTATATCAAAGAGAGGCTTTGATTAAGCTGTCCCAGGATATGATGACGTTGCTGCATCAGATGACGACACCTAAGGCTTCGATTGATCAGCTGAGGAAGTATGGAGCCGAGGAATTTACTGGGACATCTCTAGAGGAATCTGAAAGGGCTGAGTTCTTAATTGAGAAGGTGAAGAGGATACTGGATGAGATCAGTTGTCCAGCTGAGCAGATGATGCACTATACAGTCTCCCTTCTGCAAGGAGCAGCTTATGAATTGTAGAAGTTCGTTCTGAGGAGTTCTCAACTGCCAGTACTTCTAACTTAGGATTTCTTTGCCCAATAATTTAAAGCTAAGTATGTAACAAAAGCTTACAGAAAAGATAAATGGAAGCAATTCCTGAACTTGAAGCAGAGAAACTTATTAGTAGCTGATTATGATCGGGAGTTCAACCGACTTAGTAAGTATGCCCCTGAATCTGTGCTTACTAAGGAGTTTTGATGTCACTAGTTTGAGGATGGTTTGCATGATTCCATCAAGGAGCATCTAACAGCAATTATATTGTTGCAGCAAGTGATGTTCCATCAGTTGGTGCAAGTTGCAGTGAAAATTGAGAGACAGGAGATTGGTTAGGAGAGAAAGGAGTCAGAGAAGGAGTTTTGGTAGAGGAGGCCAGTCCTCAGGAAGGTATTACTTCTGCACCAGAAAATACTCAGAGACGTGTGATATGAGGAAGGCGACAAAACTTTCCCTCTTTGGCTCTTTTTGGATCTGTGACACGGGGAAGGGGACAAAACTTTCCCTCTTTGATTGTTTATGGATCTGTGACATGGGGAAGGCGACAAAACTTTCCCTCCAGACAACCCCTTCCAGAAACAGCCAAAGAGGGAAAGTTTTGTCACCTTCCCCGTGTCACCCATCTCTGAGTATTTTCTGGTGCAGAAGTAGTACCTTCCCGATGACTGACCTCCTCTACTAAAACCCCTTCTCTGACTCCTTTCTCTCTTAACCATCTCCTGTCTCTCAATTTTCACTGCAGCTTGTACCAGCTGATGGTACGTCGCTTGTTGCAACAATGTAATTACTGCTAGATACTCCTTAATGGAATCATGCAATTCATCCTCAAACGGATGACATCGAAACTCCTTAGTAAGTACAGATTCAGGGGCATACTTACTGAGTCGGTTGAACTCCTGATCATAGTCAGCAACTGATAAGTTTCTCTGCTTCAAGTTCAGGAATTGCTTCTATTTATCCTTTCTGTAAGTCTCTGTTACATACTTAGCTTTAAATTCTTGGGTAAAGAAATCCCAAGTCAGAGGTACTGGCAGCTGAGGACTCCTATGAACAAACTTCTACCATTCATAAGCTGCTCCCTGCAGAAGGGAGACAGCATAGTGCACCATCTGCTCAGCTGGACAACTAATCTCATCCAGTACCCTCTTCACTTTCTCAATCAAGAACTCAGCCCTTTCAGATTCCTCCAAAGATATCCCAGTAAATTCCTCGACTCTATACTTCCTCAGCTGATCAATCGGAGCCTTAAGTGCTGTCATCCGATGCAGCAACGTCATCATATCCTGGGGAGCTTAATCAAATCCTCTACCTGAGCTAGAGGAGCAGGTAGATCTCAGCTTCACCTCGATTGACCCCCGAGGGTCCAGGTATTTCTGGACGAGTTTGCTCCGGCTGATTGCTCTCAGCAACTTCGTCAACATAGTCGCGAGATTCTGCCATCATAAGTTTTATAAATAAAACATGAGACACCGCATTAGGCCAAAATACAACTTGTACACTTAATAGAAGTAATAGTTAAGCGTTGGTTAAATCAGAATCGCCTAAATCATGCTCTGATAATAAAAATTGTAACACCCACATACTACCTAGAAGGATATATGAATGCCACACAAAACAACACAAACAAATCAAAGCATACGAAAACGTCCAGTAAACAATTCAGGCAAACATACATTAAATTACGTAGTACGTAATATAAACTCACTGAAAAATCTAAACCAAATTGAAGTATTGTTGTTACAAACTTACAAACAAATTCATATATACATATCAGATACAAGCCCAAAGGTCAAACCAAATATTTTACATTATTTTCAAAACACTCAGACTTTATTGGCCATTGCGGTTGTCTTGTCCTAGTCTTTAAAAATATCACTCAGAACCTACACGGAGCAAATCCACTGTGCTAATCATATAGCTTAGTGAGTAATAATTAAACTATGCATAATTTGACAATTAATTATACTGAATCAAGTTATAGCATAAGCAGATATTAAATTTCAGAACAGTTGCATAGTTAATAGAACTGAGTATCAAAAAAGGCACAATCCTTTCAGTTTAAAACATCATTTTGTTTATTTCAAAATCCAACATATATCAGAATACACAATCAAATGACTGCTAATCTGTCAACAGAAGTGGGTAACAGGACTTATACAGAAGATACCATAATTCGTATCATATATTATAAATTCAATTATGCACATGCATGTGTACTGAATATGTATGATGCATATTTATGATAAATTCTGAGTTTTTATCCTTAATCTTATCACATTCTCAATCATGCGAAATCATATTCAATTCCTCAATTCAAATTTATTTCACAATCCACCTTTGGGTCCACTTTGCTCAATTATTCTCATCATGAAAGTGAGGTGATTAGGTAATAGTTTCTTCTAAAAAGTTTTCCCTCTTTGTTTTAGGTTTCCAATGATACCAAGTTCATCCAATTTGGTTTAGTATTCAATAAGTTATGCTCAAAATACCACAGAATGTATACATTTGAAATTTTGACTAGTTCATGATCATGCCTCCAAGTTGTACACCTCATAACTCTCAATTATAATATTTAAAAATTACAAACTTTATACCAATTTAAAGATAAGATAATAAGATTCAACTTTGGTGAAAACACCTCAGTCTAATTCGGCCTACATCAATACAATTTATTCAAAAACCACAGGATATGATTTCTGTCCCTGGTTGTGCTATAGCTTAAACCAAGACTCAATTTCATGTCAAAATTTGAAAATATTAAAGACAGAATTAAAATTCGAATTCTTCAATAAAGTTGTAGAAATATGTCTCTGGTTTATTCTAAATCAAGAACCAACTCATTTGGAGATCCACAGTTCAAGTTATAATCGAAATACCAAAGTAAGTTCAGAGAAAACACATACTTCATCATTTTCTTCCAGCTTTTCCCCAAAACAGACTTTCGGGTCAATGTTACACGGTCATTTTGATAATGAAAATGAAAGATTTAGGCCAAACATTCTTCTAAACATTTGTTCCATTATGTCTTAAGTTTCTACTGACACCAATTTTATGCAATTTGGTTCAGTATTTTAAAAATTATCCCCAAATGACTACAGTTTGTTCACAAACAGTGACAGATTCCAGATACTCAACTTCAAGCCAACTTTTGACATACTTAGTGATAGAAATCAAATTCGACGCCTTCATGAAAGTTGTAGATATAAGTTTCTAGTTTAATCTGAATTTAAATTCATCCAATTTGGATACCTACAGAGCAAGATAAGGCTAAAATACCGAAACCTGTACAGTAGAACTACTCATCCGAACCAGCTTCCAGTTTGTATCAAACCTCAATTCTTTCCTATTTTAGTACACAATTGATCCATATCAAACATCAAAGAACACATGTTATCACAGGATACCAAGTTTATAATTCTCTTACCTTATTAAACTTCAAATTTAACTCCAAGAATCCAACTAAACTAAGCTTCTAAACATCCAGCACATACCTAAGTTTAAGGTGTAACTTTCAGCACCAACAAGATAGTATTACATAAAGTTACATGACCTATTTCTTGATGAAATAACTTACAAAGATGATGATTCAAGCTTCAGCAAAGGTCCAGAAATTGAGAGGGGGAGTAGGAGAATGAAATTTCGATGGAGAGAAGAGACTAAAATGAAGACTTGCTCCAGAAGAATTTGCCACATCCAAAGCTGGGTGTCATGAAATTGGAGCAACATATGTCTTCATGCATGAGCTTCACGTGTCCCTTAAAGGAGCTGCCATGTGTCAATCATACATTAGGTCATATGTGACACACTTAATGCTGCCATTTGTCAAGGTATCAACTATGTCATTTGTCAATACTTTAACTATGCCAAATGTCACTAACTCATAAATTAATTGTTCTAATTTTTATGTACCAACTTAACTTATCACTTGACAACTATTCCTAAACCATTATTTTAATTCATTAACCATTATCCACTTGACCAAAAATTCAAATCATATGTCTTTCATATTCTAATCATAACAAAATTCTAGCTCCTATCATACACTTACTTTTATAAACATGTATTATTTCAACTAGCGTATTTTTTGGGGCCTTACAACTCTCTCCCCCTCAAAAGAAAATAGTTAAGGATACTGAGCTTTCATGGTTTCTTCAGGTTCCCATGTTGCTTCCTCAAGTCTATGATGTTGCCAGAATATTTTTACCAACGACACTGACTTGTTCCTGAGCTGCTTAACTTCTCTGGCTAAGATAGAAACTGACCCTTCTTCATACGACAAATCCAGTTCTAGACTTCTGCCTATCACTGGCAGCTTTTAATCTTTGTTGAATAATCTGAATCTTTTTTTCAGTATCTTTCACAATTTCTTGCTCGATCATCTTGTTTTCACTCAACTCAGTCCAACATACCGAAATTCTACACTTCCTACCGTACAATGCTTCATAAGGTGTCATGCCAATGCTCGTCTCATAACTATTATTGTAAGCAAAATTTATCAGAGTTGGATAGTTATCCCAAACCCTGGGAAACTCTAACACACAAGCCCGCAACATATCTTCTAATATCTGTATAACTCGTTCATATTGTCAATCTGGGGATGAAAAGCAGTACTAAGCTTAACATGAGTTTTCTGAGCCTTCTGTAAACTTTTCCAAAATCTCGAAGTAAATCGAAGATCACGATATGAAATGATAGACAATGGTACACCATGCAGTCTCACTATCTCATTTATATACAAATCTACAAGCCTAACCAAAGAATAATCAGGACGAACTGGCAGAAAATAAGCAGATTTGATGAACTTATCTACAATCACCCATTTAAAATTATGCTTCCTTTGAGTGAGAAGAAGTCTAGTGACAAAATCCATGGTAATGTTATCCCATTTCCATTGAAGAATAGAAATAGGATGTAACAAACCAGATGAGACTTGATACTCAGCTTTAACCTGCTGGCATGTCAGACATTTTGCTACATAATCTACAATATCCCATTTCATACCTGACCACTAGTAATTGATATATCTTGTTTCCACCCGGATGCATAGTAAATATTGTATTATGAGCCTCAAATAACAACAACTTCAATTCATCATTAGATGGCAGACACAACAGATCCTTATAATACAATTCACCACCACCTTGCACAAAAAATCAAACTGTTTACCTTCCTGAGTAGCCAAGATAAGTTGTTGTAACTTATCATCAGCTCTTTGGGCGTCACAAATCTCCTGTCTCAAAGTAGGCCTTGCTTTCAATTGAGCCATCAAAGCTCCATTAGATCCCAATTTCCATCCATTCTACTTAAGTAATAACATTAAGATGGTCTAGCTACAACATTAGCCTTACCCGGATGATAGTCCACAATACAATCATAGTCTTTAAATAATTTCAACCACCACCGTTGTCTCATATTGAGTTCCTTTTAGGTAAGCAGATACTTCAGACTCTTATGACTTGTGAAAATTCTACATCTTTCACCATACAAGTAGTGCCACCAAATTTTTAGGGCAAACACTATTGCTGCAAGTTTCAGATCATGTGTAGAATAATTCTGTTCATGAGTCTTTAGTTGCTTAGAGGCATAAGCAACTACTTTTCCTTCCTACATCAAAACACAACCTAAACTAATTCCAGATGCATTAGTATACATAACATATTCCTTATCAGAAGTAGGTTGAACTAATACAGGAGCTTCAGTAAGCATACTTTTCAACTGATCAAAGCTACTCTGACATCTATCAGACCATTCATATTTCACTCCCTTCCGTAACAGTTTAGTTAAAGAGGATGCTATCACTGAGAATCCCTTAACAAACCGACGGTAATAACCAGTCAGACCCAGAAAACTTCTCACTTCTGTTACATTCCGTGGTAGTTTCCAATTAACAATCGCTTCTATCTTATTAGGAACTCATCGAGCGACCGATTCCAGATATTGCCAGGACGTCGAGACAATAAGCAATAAGAGAGATTTAGTAAGTAATTTAGAGGGTAAATTTTGTAAGTAATCTTATATGGTCACACCTTACTTTGTTCTGCTTATTGAATTTGATTTATGCTGATTGTGTTCTGAATTCCGGACAATGATTATCTGAGGTGTTTGATGCATATTTATATCATTGAAAGTGCTATTTGCATGTGAATATGATTAACTACTTGCTTTACACATGAAATGTCTGAAATTACCATGTTTTGTTTTAAAATTGTTCAGTCCTAGTTGTGGGTAAATAGGCATGCCTAGAAGGGTCTGCAGCTGCTTCTGTGACACTTCAGTGTCTGACACTTCGATGTCTTCTATTATTGACACTTCGGTGTCTTTTGTTATTGAAACATAAATCTCTTCTGTGATATGATACCAATTATTGTATCTTCTGTGTAAGTGTTGTTACCCACTTCTATTGACGGATTAATAGTCATCTGATTGTGTATTCTAATATATGTTGAATTTTGAAATAAACAAAATGATGTTTTAAATTGAAGGGATTGTGCCTTCTTTGATACTCAGTTCTGTTAACTATGCAACTGTTCCGAAATTTAATATCTGCTTGTGCTATAATTTGATTCAGTATGATTAATTGTCAAATTATGCATAGTTTAGTTATTACTCACTAAGCTATATGCTTAGCAAGGTGGATTTGCCCCGTGTAAGTTTTGAACGATGTTTTTAAAGACTGGGACAAGACAACTGCAATGACCAATGAAGTCTGAGTGTTGTTTTAAAAATAATGTAAAATATTTGATTTGACCTTTGGGCTTGTATCTGATATGTATATGTGAATTTGTTTGTAAGTTTGTAACACCAGTACTTCAGTTTGGTTCAGATTTTCAGTGAATTTGTGTTACGTACTATATAATTTAATGTATATTTGCCTGAATTGTTTATTAGAAGTTTTCGTATGCTTTGATTTATTTGTGTTGTTTTGTGTGACAGTCATATATCCTTCCAGGAGGTATATGGGTGTGATAGGAATGCCTCTAAGAATTCTTAAGAAAAGGGAAAGAAGGTATGATAAATTGCGAAAGCATAGGGCTGTGAACTTCTATGAAAATATAGACCCTGTAGAGGCCGAGGGATGGCTAGAGAGAACAGAGAGAGTCTTTGACCATATGAACTGTGAGTTGGATGAGAGGTTCGATTATGTTGTTTCTCTATTGCAAGGCCTAACTTACTAGTGGTAGAAAACCATTTCAGGCGGTACCATCAGGTCTTGTAGTTTGAGATGAAAAAACTTCTTGAAGATCTTTAAGGAAAATTATATGCTCAAGATCTACCAGGACAGAAAGATGAAATTTCTGGATCTGAAGTAGGGCAGAATGTTTGTGGCAAAATATGAGATTAAATTCAATAAGCTGATGGGATATGCTACTGTCTTAATTTCTACTGAGGAAGATAAGTGCAAGAGATTTGAAGATGTGTTGAACATGGAGATTCAGACAAGGCTAGCTCTTACTAACTTAATTTTTTTGTTAAAAATAAAGCCACCTACTTCAAGATCTTTATTGTCCTCTTCATCTTGCTACAAAATGATCCAAAAATCACTCTGTAGAAGATGGTTGTGTGATAGAGTGAGGTGGTTTTTGAAGATCTTGAAGCTTAATCAAGTAAGTAGCACCTAAACCTTTGTGGGTTGTTTAAATATATAAGCATACGTGATGATAGTTTGGACGAAATGAACATGATGAAGGTGTTGACATATGATGTTACGTTGATGAGGAATTACGTAGATTATGTTATATTCTTGTTCATATTTTGTTCTGAAAATTGATTTGTTGAATTAAATTATCGATTTAAAATTTTTGGAGAACTTTGAGAATTTATGTAATTCTTGAGTATTTATAGACTAGGAAAAATGTCAAGTGACAGAATAATCGACAAATAGTAGTAGAAACAAATATCAAATGGTAGTAGAATTATTGAAAAGTGATATTGGGATTTAATAACATGTCATTTAAAATTGAGTCAATTGGATTAGAATTGAAAAACAGACTAGTTAATAAAAACGACCTATTAGAAAATCATAAGAAAGTGATATATGGCAAGTGTCACTTGTCACACCACTTGCTAAACCCACGTTTTTATTCAATGAAAGACTAACTTTTTAGTCTTTCACTTGTCATTTTGTTTCTCTCTTCGTAAGTCTCTCCTACATTCATCTTCTTCATTTCTTCTCCTTCCCTATTCACGATTTTTGCTCTCCACCTTCACCACCTTGATTTTTTGTTAAAAATAAAACTACTCACTTCAAAATCCTTCGTTGTTTTTTTCATCTTGCTACAAAATGACCCAAAATTAGTGCATTCTAACTTGTAAAACTCATATCTCTCAATTCTGATATTCAAAAATTACAATCTTTATATCAATAGAAAGCTAAGAGGATAGTCTACAACTTTTATGAAGACAATATGGGGAATAGATATAGGAGCAGCACCTAGAATTAGGTCAATTGTGAACTCTATTTCCCAATCTCGTGGTAAGCCAGGTAACTCTGCGAAAAACACATCCAGGAATTCCTTAACCACAAGAATGCCCTGTATATTCTACTCAGCTATAGTATTAAAAATGTGGGCTAGATAAGCCACATCCCCCTTGCACTAACCTCAAAACACTCATGAATGAGATCAGCCTGGCTGGCACTACTTGGCTAATATCTGACTAATCCTAAGAAACTCTGGATTTTTGATACATTCTTCGGAGCCTCCCATTTCATTACTGCCCCTATCTTCTTTGGATCCACTTGAATATCTTGTCTATTTACTATGTGATCCAGAAACACTATTTGATTCAATCAAAATTCACATTTACTGAATTTAGCATATAGTTGTTTTTCTCTCATAATCTGTAAGATCTCTCTCAAATGTTCAGCATGGAAAAATCACTTGAGTGAGGAAACAATTTGAGAAACAGAGGAGCATATGAGAAAGCAATATTCTCACTTGTTTTCTCAATCAGGTAAGAATTTTGAAGAAGAAATTTCTTAAGGAGCGAAAAATTGTAACATCCTATTACCCCATAATCAGGGTTTGGACCCTCAAATTTTTTACATGAGAGTTTATTGAAAATTTAGAAGTACATTTTATGCATCATATGGCATACTTATAAACGTGAAAAATGTTGACACTCATTACAATAATTGGACATGCATCATTGACATTTTTCGAGTATAAATGCGTGATTTAATGTGATGTATATAGCTCTGATTAAATTTGCATATAATAAGCACTATCATAGTAGTATCAGAATGGCACCGTATGAGGTATTGTATGGCAGAAGATGTCGATCGTCTCTATATTGGGATGATGAAAGTTTGAGAATGGTAGAAGGCTTAGAACTGATACAAGATACTGTGGAGAGCAAAAATCAAGAATGAGAAAGGAGAAGAAATGAAGATGAATGTGGGAGAGACTTACGAAGAGAGAGAAACAAAATGACAAGTGAAAGACCAAAAAGTTAGTCTTTCATTGAATAAAGACGTGAGTTTAGCAAGTGGTGTGGTAAGTGACACCACGTCACTTTCTTATGATTTTCTAATGGGTCCTTTTTATTAACTAGTCCGTTTCTCAATTCTAATTCAATTGACTCTTAATTTTAAATAACATGTGTCATTAAATCCCAATATCACTTTTTAATAATTCTACTACCATTTGATATTTATTTCTACTACCATTTGTCGATTGTTCTGCCACTTGACATTTCCAGTAAACTATCGTTAAAAGAATCCTAAAGTCCTAACCCTGATCATGGGGTAATGCGATGTTACAGGTCTCGAGTCCAATGGCTTACTCTGGGTGATCAGAACACTAGATTCTTCCACAGATCCTTGACTCACAGACAAGTCAAAGGTATGGTGCATGGTTTACATAATGAGACAGGCACTTTTATCACTAATCAGGGAGCACTAGTCCAGATGACAGTAGATTATTTTCAAGATATCCTCTGATCCCCCCTTGACACCTTCAACTAACACTTCTAAATTTTTCACTCGGCGTATCCCAAAAAATATGGTTCAGCCCTTAGAGAGTCCAGTTTCGGATGAGGAAATACATACTGCTTTATTCTCCATCCTGAAGGATTAAGGCTTCAGAGCCTGATGGTTACACCTCTTTTTTCTATAAAAGGTGTTGGGGTATTATTGGAGTAGATTTCAGGACAGCAGTACGGTATTTTTTCTCTACCTCAATTATGCCTTGATGTATGAACTCCACTATGATCGCTTTGGTTCCCAAGGTGGAGAGCTCACAGACATTGAATGATTTCAGACTGATTTCTTGCTGCAATATCCTTTATAAGTGCATCTCAAAGGTCATTGCAAATCGATTTAAAGTTGTTCTACAAGACATGATTGAGAAAGCTCAGATGGCTTTCGTTCCGGGAAGACAGATTACAGATTCTATTTTTCTTACCCAAGAGCTACTCCACGATTATCACCTTGATCGCTCACCACCACGGTGTGCTCTCAAGGTTGATATTCGTAAGGCCTTCGATACAATCAGCTGGGAGTTTATTCTACTGGGATTGTGGAGTATTGGAGTTCCTAACTGTAAAATTAGTTGGATTGAGACATCTCAAATTAGCACATTTCTATGTAACACTTAACAATGCACTACACAGTTATTTTTTTGCTACACGAGGGGTGCGACAAAGGATCCTCTCTCTCTCTATCTGTTTGTATTGACGATGAAGGAGTTGAATGGGATATTAAGAGAGGTCATTGCAGTACCAAGCTACCGTTATCATTGGCGGTGTAGGCAAATTTCTCTCTCATCTTTACTTTGCGGATGACTTGATGATTTTCAGTATGGCAGATTCAGCCTCTATTGAACTCATTCGACAGGCTCTAGCAAATTTTGAGAGGGTTTTAAGATTGACTATGAACTCGACCAAGAGCCGAGTTTTCTTCTCAGGAATCTCCGAAGCCGAGTCTTCTCTTCAGAGAGTAGTGGGGTTTCAGATTGGTTCCCTCCCGATTCGCTACCTGGGCGTCTCACTTATCACTACAAGGTTAAGACACTCAAATTGTCTTCCTTTAGTGGAGAGGATTCTTTCTCGGATCCGGTTGTGGACTTCATCTCTCACATATGCAGGTCGTTTCTAGTTGATCAAATATGTCCTCTTCTCCATACAGGTGTACTAGTCAGATATGTTCATTCTGCCCGCTAGCATTACTTGACGTATTGAAAAAATACTTTCATCTTTTCTTTGGAGAGATCTTACTGTCCCATACTGGGGCTAAGGTGGCATGAGAGTCAGTATGTTTTTCGAAGCAGGAGGGTGGTCTCGGAGTTAAGAGGGTCAAAGACTGGATAGGGCTGCCACACTTAAGTATGTGTGGTGACTATTCGCAGACAGATCTTTTATATGGACCACATGGGTACATATTGTTTTGCTGAGGGGTAGATCTTTGTGACATATCTGAGTCTCGTCAAGCTCCTCCTGAGTTTAGAGGAAGATTTTGTTGAGCTGGGAGTGATGCAAAGGACTTATTGTTGAGTGTATTGGAGATGACCGAGATACCTCTATATTACAGGATTACTGGTTACCGAATCAAGGGCCACTGTGTGACCGATTTCCTTTCCGAGTTCTCTCTTCTACTAGGCTCTCTTGAGATGTCAGGGTCTCAGAGATTGTACTTTCCGACGAGTGGATTTTTCCTGAAAGGAGCAGTGAGTTGCAGCAAATATGGGATTCTATCCGCTTTAAATCTTGTATCCAACAGTTCGATAGTTGGGTTTGGAAGGGCCATTCATCCAGAGTTTTCTCTGTTGACTCTGCATGGAACCTTCTCCGAGTTCAACACCCAGTGGATCCGATCCACCACCTACTGTGATTTCCAAAACATATTCCACGACACTTTTATCCTCTAGTTAGCCTCAAATGTAACATCCCCTCACCTATGGGAAGGGTAAAATAGTAATTTGGAACGGGTTAGGAGTGTTTAAAATTGTATTGCT